>PISX010005115.1:67025-111378 GCA_004024625.1 Mellivora capensis | reverse complement strand
ATGTATGTGTTCGTGTGAGTCTGTATGTCTGCGCGCGTGTGCATTCAGCGCGATCATTTCTGTCTGGGCACCTGCTTGTGCGTCTATGCCTGCACACACATGTGTGCACGCATGTCCCGTGAACGCACGTGCTCATGTGCGATCATGCGCGTGTGTGTGTCATCACGCGCAGGCACCAGTTTGCATGTGAGTCTGCCCATGACTCTGTGCATGCATATTCATGTGTGTTTGTGTGTGTACGTGTATGCATGTGAGTGCGAGTGCCTCTCTGTGTGTTTGTGGGCATACGTGTGTGTGTGTCGCTGTGTGCATGCCCGTGAGTGTGTGTTTACGGGCTTGGATGTAGAGAATCAGATTATCGGTGAATCCTCCAGCTCGTGAGCCTGCTACACGCGCTCCGTGCTCAGCGAGCACGCTGTCCTCATAGTGCAATCCGCCCGGTGTCTTGGACGACTCTCCCATCCTGCCCTGGTCGTGCACGCGTACTGCGCTCTCTGGACAGGGTCTGGCTCTGAATGTCGGGGCTGAGCGGTGCCAGCAGTGGGGCGGGTGTGAGGGGATGTTGGCTGAGTAGAGCTTTCAGAGCTTGGGAATTTAGTCAAGGGAGAAATTGCACGCGAGTTTTGAATAAAACCCGAAGTCACATTTTCTGTAACGCCTGGCGCACTGCCCTGGCCACGTTCCTGTTGTGTATCCTATGTGCGTGGTGTGCACAAGCGCATGGTTGGTGTTTGTGTAAACAGACGAGGGGATAGGGATCTAGAACAGAGACGACAGCTTTTAGGGCTCAGCGCCCTGTTCGCAGCGTGAGCGCACACATCATTGGAAATGCCAACGGTGTCGGCAGCTGTGGCGTGAGGAGTCCCGCAGGCTGAGAGGGGGTCACGTCCCCGAAACCTTGCAGTTAAGGGAGTTACCCGGATGAGACTACGTTCGATCAACATCGGTCGGGAATGACCCTGATGTCCTGTTGGCTGGATGAATTTCAGCTTTTGGCTCCTCTTTTGTCTTGGGAGATATCGTGCTGATTTTCCCTCTGTGAGCAAGACCAAGAGCTGATGACCCTTCAAGTGACTCCTGGAAATGGCGACAGAGGGTCAGCGGCTGACGGACATCGGTCCCAGAAATGCGTGAATTCCTTGAGGTGGGCTGTCCCCCTCCTGCATGAGGAAAAGCGGGGAGCGGGCTTTGCGGAGACCACATGGGTGCGTCCTCTTCGGAGCGTCCAGACTCCGCACTTACAAGGAGTGGACGGTGCCAGCGGCAAGGACGGTTGGCTATGTCCAGATTTCGCTTCTAATCTCGGTGGCCTTGAAGAGGCGGTGTGGCTGCCTGCCACTGAGCGTTCGCTGGACTTCTTGGTAAGAGAGGTGTTCTAACCAGGTGTGCCACGATCTTCATTCTGGTGTTTCACCAGACACGGTACACCGGTGGTTTGCATTTGCCGCTGCACTGGTTGGCAGGTTCTTCTGTTATAAGCATCTGCTCTTGCCACACTGAGGAAATCTTGAAATAATAGCCTCTTGAGGTTTGAAGAGGTCCTTTAGAGTCAGCTTGGCAAGTTCTCAAATGTCTCTGACTTGTCTGGCAGTGCCTTTTATCTTGAATGCCCGATTCACAGTCCACTGAAAACACGAAAACCACTTAAAGTAGGATGGGTCAGGTTGAAGACACAGCTTGTAAAGGTCTACCCTTATTGTTTGGAAATTCTTGCCAGTATTCTCATAGTGCCTTGTATTTTTAAAGGATGATTTTATAAAATAGTACAGGGTGACTATTAGAGTCTTTTAGTGCTTCATACCTGACTTATTTCCTGAAGATTTTCGAGGCGGCTTACAAATAAGGATTGAGAAGGATTGACTTTCAGAACGGTGGATTTTAGGAACCTGCGTGCCCACAAAAGCAACACAAATGATGACACACGATAAACCATCGACCATTTTAGTGGAAATTAACCAAAATCATACAATGAACTCGAAGGCATCCATTTGAGAAATCAATGCTGCAAACTTTCACAGCAAGGTATGAGAGGGAGCAGCCCAGAGCCCCGTGCCCTCATCCCCAGCTCCCAGGGGGAAAGTGTGGGAAGCTGCGGCAGCGCAGCTAACAGCGAGGGATGACTGGTGAGGGAGATCCGAGAAGAGCGAAGAGTCTAACAACAGCCTGGACCAGCCCCGTTCCCACAACATGGTCTCAGTTTGATTAGACTCAGCATTCCGCCAGGGCGGGCGGGGGGCCCTAGCCCATCACAGGAAACAAGAACGATCTACTGGTAACTCTGTAGTGACAAGAGGGACCTGCTGGGAATTCTGTAGCCACAAGAGCGATCTGCTGGTAACTCTGTAGTGACAAGAGGGAACTGCTGGTAATTCTGTAGCCACAAGAGTGATCTGCTGGTAACTCTGTAGCGACACCGGGCTATAGTTCCAGCTGCAGTGGGAGAGGCCTGGGTGAAGTTGAAAAGGGAGAGCTAGAGAAGGAGACGACTGCGGGAACTTCAAGAAGCACTGACGTATTCCCAGGCACAGCCAGGTGGTGTACACTCCCCGGAGGGCCTGGGAGGGAGAGGTCTGGCTGGCCCCAAGCCTCTACGGGAACAGAAATGAGAGCTACAGCTGCCCCGTGAACTCCCTGAAGGTTCAAGGTGCACCTCTCCGAACAGATCCCCTTGCCAAAGGGTGGGTGAAGGCGCTGATGTACTTCTCGTGATTGGTGATTGGCAGATCACTAATCCATATTGATCCAGGGGTGACTCTTAGGAAGCCAGGCTTAAAAGTAAAAATAACAATACATAATAAATATATATATTCTATTAATAATAATAATAATAATAATAAAATAACAAAAAAGCTTGCAGAGAACTCAATATCTGCCCTTTGTAGGGAATGCAGAATCTACAGAGTTAATGCAGGAAAGTCATGGAACAATAATAATTTAATAATGAAAGGGTCAATTCACCAGGAAGATATAATAAATACATAAGCACCCGACATCAAAATACCCAAATACCTAGAGCAGACAACGACAGCGGCAGGGAGAAGTAATAGCGATGCGGAAGCAGTAGGAGGCTCCAGTCCACCACTGCCGGCAAAGGATAGGACCCGTAAGCAAACAGAGGACTTGGGCAACACTAGAGACCACGTGAAACACACAACATTCGCCCCTGCAGCAGCAGAATGCACAGGTGTCTCAAGTACACACAGATTTTTTTTTGTTTTTGTCCAGGATAGGTCACTTGTCAGGTCACTAAACAAGCCTTCACAAATTTAAGAAGTTTCAAGTTCTACCAAATATCTTTTTGAACCACAATGAAATGAAATGAGGAATCGATAGCAGAAGGGAAACTGAAAAATTCATAAGCGTATGGATGTACAGCAACATACTTTCGAGCAACATTAAGTCAAAGAAGAAATCAGAAAGGAAATTAGCAAATACCTTGTGACGAAGTGGCAGCGGCAGGCTCAGGGAGGCAATAATTTCATGGATATAACACCAAAAAGCATAGGCAACAATGGTAAAAAAAATAGACAAGTGGGACCACATCCAATGAAAAAAACCTCTGCCCAGCGAGGGAAACCATCATATAGTGAAAACCAACCTACAGAAGGGGAGAAGATATTTTGCAAACAATGTATCCAAAAAGGGGTTAATATCCAAAATATATAAAGAACATCTACAACTCAACAGTAAAATAAGTAATAACTGAGTTAAAATGGTCAAAGGACTTGTAGAGACATTTTACAAAGAAGATATACAAAGGGACCACAGGTATATAAAAATCTTTATGTGTTACTACTCATTAGCTAAATGTAACTCAGAACCACAATGAGATGTCACCATACTCTTGTCAGGATAGCTAATACAAAACAAAAGAAAAAAGAAAAAGAAAAAAAGAACAGGTGTTGTGAGGTTGTGGGGAAATTGGAACTCTTGCCCACTGTTGGTGGAATGCAAAATGGTGTTTCTGCAAAAAAATTAAAAAAATAAAAGAGAGAACAAAAAATTAAAGAGAGAAAAAATTAAAATTAAAAAATTAAAGAGACAACTACCATATGACCCAGCATTCCTGTGAGTGGACAATCAACCACAGGAACATGAAATTAAGAATATAATTCCTCAGGCACCTAGCAGGCTCTCTCGGAGCACATGACTCTGGATCTCAGGGTCATGAGTTCGAGCCCCATGCTGGGCTTTACTTTAAAGTAAAGATTACTTTAAAATCTTTTTTTTTTTTTTAAAGAATATATTATCTCTCACAATAGCATCCAAAAGAATATAACACTTGGGAACAAATTTATCAAAAGAAGTACAAGAAATTACAAGAAAAGGACAATGAAAATTTTAAGACATTGCTGGAGATGTGGGTGAGGATGAGATCAGATTCTTTTGCCAAAATTCACTCGAAGTGTATCATGGACTCAAAAAGGTAAGGGCTAATGACGGAAACATTTTACAAGAAGACTTGGGAGAAAATCCTCGAGACCTTGATGTCTTGGGTGTGACACCGAGAGCATAGACCATAGAAGAAAAAAGCCTGGTAGATCAGTCTTTCCCGCTACAGCGGTGGCAGACAGCCTACGCGTGGGTTACTGTCATCATTAAATCCCTTACGGCTGCAGTGCTGGTTGTCGGCGCTGCGCAAATGAGGAAGCTCATGCATCACGGCAGCCCGGCCGCCCTGCCGCTGGGGTCGTGAGGACGGTATCGTGCATTTAAACACAAGCATCCCAGCATGCCAGGTTCTGTTCCTGTGTGCGTGCGTGGCTCGTGGAGGTTAGCCAGCGGTGCACTGCCCCTAAGTGTGACGTTCCCAGAGGAACAGTCCAGCAGGACTCGGTTGTGTCTGCAAGGCTCACCGGCAGCCCCCGGGGCATCGGTGTGGGGGCGGGCGCTGCCTGGGCCCAGAAGAGCTGGCTCCTCCTGGCTTTCATGGGGAGAACCCAGTCACCCAGCCCGTCCTCCGGCAGGCTAGCGGTGGCTGGGGGCTGCCGAGCCCTCTGTCCCCAGGGACCCAGCTGGCTGCGGTCTGGAAGGGCTGCTCAGGGCTCAGCCCCCAGGAGGGAGCCTGGTCTCAGGCTCCTGGCCGTAGTGGGGGTGGGGCAGTGCTGGCCTCGTGGTCCGCAGGTTGGTGACCAGGGAGAGGGTGGGCAGCCTGCGGGGGACCCCGTCTTTGCTGACCTGCTGTCCTCCTCCATGGTGAGGGCCCTCTTGCGCTTTTGAGCTGGGATGTGCTGCTGACGAGCCGTTTGCTCCTCGGGCCTGGGGGCAGTGGGGGTGCGTGGGCTTGGTGGATCATTCTGGTGGACCTGACAGTGAAGGAGCCTGCTGCGGACGCTAACCCTAGCATCTCTCTGAGCAGCGACTCACTTACGTGTCCGGGAGCGACGTACGAAGGTTCTACGGAGCCAGTTGGCGCTCAGTGGTTTTGGCGAAGGTCACGGGGTCACTCTCTACCGATGAAAACAGTCACAACGTGGACTTCTACTGGAGGAGCCGAGATCACCACGTTATCAGCCGGGTCCCCAGGGTCTGCCCCGGACACCAAAGGGCACGACGGGCTTTCTGGCCTAGGGTACTGCGCCGGGTGACGCGGAGCTCGCGGTCCCGTTCCCGAAAGCTCTTCTCTAGTTCTTTCCCAAACACCTGCTTAGTGCCCACGAGCTGCTTCGGGTGGAGAGATGTGGGGGCGAGCAGACAGCAGCGGACGGGGTTGGGCTCCCAGACGTCCAGCCACAGACCAACGGCTGGGTCCCGAGGAGGAGGGCCCACAGACGGGCTACCATGGACAAAACCCGAGCCGGCTGCGGAGAGAGAGCCTGGTGTGTGATCTGGACACGGAGGCAAAGGGAGGGACGTCTGGGAAGACGACACCTGCAGGGAGGCCCGGGGTCGGGAGGCCTGTGTGAGGTAGCGATGGCTTCTAGCTGTTAGGATGGCCACTCAGCCCTTGGGGAGGAGTGGCTGTCAATGGGCGTGAAGCGGTGCAGGGACCCTGGGCCCCGCATCCCATGGATCCTGGGGCTCTACTCTCTGGGCTGGGGGGCAGGGGACATAGCCGGGAGCCTTGACGTCTGCGGCTTTCTCGGAAGTGGGGCGCCCTGACTCTTGGAGACTTTCATGGTGACCCTGCGTCTCAGAGATCCGTCTCAGAGATCCCTTCCATGCACCACAACCTTTAACTCAAACCCACATGTGTCTCTCAGCATTAACGAGATCACTGAATCGTTCATATGGCTCGGTTTTGTCTCTCTTCTGCAGTATTATTTCACGTGTGCAAGTTACAATTCAGGAGAGCCTTGGTGAGCGCTTACTGAACTTTATCCATTGAATACCGTGTGTGGGGAATTTCAGAAAGATTTTCAAAAATTGCCCATGTTTTATCATCCAGAAGTAGTGCTTCTCGCTTGCTGTGTTCTCTGAAGCTTTTGTGGGCCCTATTCTGTGCATGACGTTTGTTTGTGAAAAGCTGGAGGTTAGTAGAAAATGATAAACGGGGTGTGTTACCCTATGGACTTGTGTTCTGTGTGTACTTGGAGTCCAAATTCAACCAAATTCAACCAAATGAAACCTAGTGCATGGAATGCTGGGTAAACTTAACAGGAGCCAGCACTTTTTTTTTTTAAAGTTATTTATTTATTGGGGGGGTGGGAGGGGGAAAGAGAACCTCGATCAGGCTCCCCGCTGAGCACAGAGCTGATGTGGGGCTCGATCCCAGGACCCTGGGATCACGACCTGAGCCGAAGGCAGATACTTCACCGATGGAGTCCCCAGATGCCCGGGTGTTTCATCATCTTAAAAACTCTTTCCAGCTGGGGAGAGACTGACCTTCTAGGCTTAGCAGGTTCCTGGAGGAAGAGCCCAGGGGAAGCCTTTGATATGTACACGGGTCAGCCCAGAGCCAGACTCTTCTGGACCACGGAGGCAAGACCTCTGTTTTCATCATCCCGGGCCAGGTACCAGGCAGCTAAGGGACACACCTGTCATTTAGAACCTGCTAGAATTATTCAGTGTAGCCAGTTTTAGGCTGTTCACCCTGCCCTGCCCAGCCTGTCCCATGGAAACCCCAGTAGAGACTCTGGCTGGGGCTCTCCCCTCCTCCGGCTTCTGTCACGTGACCACCTAGGTGCCTCCCCATGGCCCGGTGTGGCGTGCAGTGTCTCATGTCTGCAGGACCCAAGAGCACAATAACCTATTTCCTGAGCTTCTCTATGTATCTTCTTGTGATGCCCCTGACTGATCATTTCTTGAAAGAACACAGGCAGCCTTTGAAAACTCATGTGTCTTCCCTCTGTCCCCACAAAGGCCTAGAAAGTGAATCACGACCCGCTGACTGCCTTTGTGGCCAGCCTGCAGTCTCTTGAAACCGCCTCCCGTAACAAGGAGCAGGGACTCCAGGGAGAGCTGGACCAGTGCGGGATGAACCAGGGACACCCCAACTAGCAGCAAGCCGTGGGACCACTGACAGCTGGCAAAGGCTGGACAAGGGGTTCAATGCAAAATTTCTTTTAATGGAAATTTCCAGCCAATCAGCGAGATAGGATACACTAGGATAATGTCATCAGCCAGTTTCCGCATCTCCAAGAGGTCCCCTGGTATGAATGGCCCTGGATTTGACCATCAGGAGGGTTCCGGGTATGAGGATCTCTCTCAGACCAACGTTCCTGTTTCCCTGGTGATGTTGGGTTCATACCACGTGTGTAACTTTCAACAGACTGCCTCGTGGCACTGTGTTCTGAACACTTGGCTACAAGCATCCCAGCCCCAGCATCCCGGCCCCAGCATCCCAGCGCCAGTATCCTGGACCCCGCATCCCGGCCCCAGCATTTCTGTCCCTACTTCCTTGTCCCAGCATCCCGGCCCCAGCATCCAAGCCCCCACAGCCTTGTCTCGGCATCCTGGCCCTAGCACCCTAGAGTGAGTGTTCTGGAACAGAATCCCGGACGCAGCTCCCCTGTCCCGGGCTCCCTGTCCCAGGGTCTTGGAGCCAGCAGCCTGGGAAGCGGGGCCTGCGTCGTGGCCTGGCCTCTGCTGCCCCCCACTGGTGGCCCAGCGCCGGCGACTCGGAGCTCCTTTCTCCGAGGATGCTGGCTGGCCCACGGCTCTCAGACCTCAAGGTGCAGTGACAAAGGGGCTGCTTTCTTTAACCCTGGAGAAAAGAAAAGGGTCTTGCTGTTTAGAGGGAACCAGACTTCTGCCCTGGGTCCCCTGAAGTTTGTTTTCATGGGCACGCCTTGGTGAAACTGGGCTGCTGTGACCCGAGTGGGAGGGGCCTCAGGGACCGGTGGGCCCAGCACCCCTCCCCACCTTGCTTCGCAGACAAGAGGGCGAGGCGAGGTTGGGGGGGAAGGCGTGCCAGGATCAGGGCCAGGCCAGGTGGGGACCTGCCTTCCTGACTTTTAGCGCAGGGTCCCCCAGTACCCCACGTGTCCTCAGAAAGCCCAGGAGGGTCTGATTCGGTCGCTGGGAGGCCTGGGGAAGGCCCAGCTGGGGAGAGCCTGGGTCTGTGTGGCTCTGGGCCTCTGTGGCCCGTGAGCGTGGCCACGTCCCTGAGTTTGATTTGATGTTTCGCTGGTTTGGGTCTTGGCTCTGCTGCCACCGTGCCTGGGCCTGGAAGTCCTCACTCCACATGGGGAAAGGGACTGTATCCGGCTTGCTGTGGGCTTGATGTAGTCCTCAGGGCCAAGGGCATGGATTAAAATGCAGATGCCCCAGGATGGCAAGACTCGAAATTATTAATAGTGAGTAGTAGAAATTTTTATTTTATTTATTTTTAAAAAAGATTTTATTTATTCGACACAGAGAGACACACAGTGAGAGAGGGAGCACAAGCAGGGGGAGTGGGAGAGGGAGAAGCAGGCTTCCCATTGAGCAGGGAGCCCGATGTGGGGCTCAGTCCCAGGATCCTGGGATCATGACCTGAGCTGAAGACAGACGCTTAATGACTGAGCCACCCAGGTGCCCCTTATTTATTATTATTTTTAAAAGATTTTATTTATTTATTGGACAGACAGAGATCACAAGCAGGCAGAGAGGCAGGTAGAGAGAGAGGGAGAAGCAGCTCCCCGCCAAGCAGAGAGCCCGATGCAGGACTTGATCCCAGGACACTGGGATCATGATCCGAGCCGAAGGCAGAGGCTTTAACCCACTGAGCCACTCAGGCACCCTGCCCCTTATTTTTTAAAAAGATTTTCTTTATTTATTCGAGAGTGAGAGAGCACAAGCAGCGGGAGTGGCAGAGGGAGAAGCAGACTCCTCGCCGAGTTGGGACTGCCATGTGGGGCTCGATCCCAAGACCCCAGGATCATGCTTGAGCCGAAGGCAGACACTTAACTGGCTGAACCACCCAGGTGCCCCAGTAGTAGAAATTTCTAAATGTATTTCATCGATAATGACGTGCCAACTGTTCTGAGGGCTCCAGAGGACTCTCTGGTAATGACCACTGTTCTGGGAACACCTGCTCCCACGTCCCGGGCAGAGCAGACAAGGTTGGCTGCTGGGGGCCAGAGTCTCCTCGCTTGGGTGGGCAGCACTGAGAGGCCCAGGCCCGGAGGGAGGACCTGGTGTCCGGGTACGGGGTTGGCAGCCATGTCTGCTGCTGGGGGCTGTGATGGGACAGAGATCCTGACAGCGGTGGGAGCTCAGGGAGATGGGCGGACCCTCTGTGAGCCACGACCTGTGGCCCCCAGTGCTCCAGCTCAGAACAGAGTTGCCGCGAATCCCTGCCTTCCCGGAGGGGACAGACACCAGGGCAGGGGGTGGGTCAAGGGCCGGCTTTGCTTGGCCAGCTGGTCACAGGAGGTCCCTCCGGGAAGGAAACGCCTGTGTCCAGGATACGACTAAGGAGCAGCGGGTACAGGTGGGGAGGAGGGAATGGGAAGGGCCCACCTGCCCTGCGGTGGGTGTCCTGCCCGGGGACAGAAGGGGGCCCAGGACAGAGCGTGGATGGGCCAGCTAGCGCACCCCAGGTCAGAGCAAGAAGCCGGGAACTTTCACGCATTCAAGTTCTAGAATAATTTTTATTTTCATTTATGAGCTTGGTTACATGCATCCTCTCGCTCAAATGGGCGCAGGGGGTCTACAGACATTTTTGGAGATAATCATTCCTTTTTTCTTCTTTGCCCACATTTGCTCCCTCCTCTCATCCTGTTTCCCGAGTTTTCCCACTCGGCACAAAGCCCCCGACTCCATGCAGCCTGGTCCACGGGCTAATAGTTCTTTAGTTCTTTTTCATTTTTTCTTTCCTTCTTTCTTTCTTTCTTTCTTTCTTTCTTTCTTTCTTTCTTTCTTAACAGACTTTATCTTTTTAGAGCCGTTTTATATTCCCAGCAAATTTGAGAGGAAGGCGCGGAGATTTCCTATCGACTTCCAGCTCCGCGCGCCGTCTCCCCGCTGTCAGCGACCCCCGCCGGAGGGTACACTTGCCTCAGTTCTTGAACCCATCCCAACACGCCCTCGTCGTCATCGGCATCTGCGTCCACAGGTCCCAGGGGCTCGCTCTTGCTTCCGACAGTCGTGCAAGGACACGTGTGCTTCATCACAACAGCCCATGCAGTGTTCCCAGTACCCTACAAACCACTGTGCCCCTCCCAGCCATCTCTTTCCCCGGCTCCCCAGCCCCTGGCTGCCACCGATCTCACTGCCGTCCCCGTGGTACCTTTTTGAGAACGTCACAGGCTCGGGGTCCTGCAGGATGCCGCCTTCCTAGCCGCTGCTGCTCGGAGATGGGATTTCCGCTTCCTTTGTGCCTTCTCCCGGCGTGCCCGCTCCCTGCTGTTTATAGCTGAGTCATAGTCCCTTGTTGGGAGGGACCCCGGATTCTGTGTGCACCCCCCGCGGAAGGACGTCTTGGTTGCTCCCACAGTGTGACAATGATACTCTGGACGCTGGGTGCAGGTTTCCATGTGGACGGAAGTTGTCCGATCCTTTGCGTAAATGCCGAGGAGCGTGACTGCTGGGTGGTGGGGAAGACTATGGCTCGTTCTCTAAGGAACGGCCAGACGGTCCTCCCGAGCGGCCGGGCAGGGAGCGAGCGTTCCCGCTGCTCCCCGTCCTTGTGGGCACTCGGCGTCCTCGGGGTGCCGGACGCTGGCCATTTGGGTCGGTGTGTCGTGGTGTCATTATCGCTTTAACTTGCGTCCCCCCAAGAGCACATGAGTGGGAGAGTCTCTTCTCGTGCTTGCTTGTCACCTACGTACCTTCTCCCGCGGAGGGTCTGTTAAGGTCTTTGGCCCATTTTTAATCAGTTTGTTTGTTTTCTTACTGCTGAGTTTTGAGAATTCTTTGCATCGTCTGGAGACCGGTCCTTTGTGAGACGAGGCTTTCCCAGATGGTGTCTCCCTGTCAACCGCTTGTCTCTTTATTCTGTCGAGTGTCTTTTGTGGCACAAAATTAAGGAAAAAATCACGATGGAGCATTTAATTCATTAATGCCGAATGCCTGGAGGACGCGGGAGCCAGAGTGCACCGAGCCTCACGCGTGGTAGAAATACCTAAGCCTCTCCGATCACCCAGTGGCTGGGGAGCGTTTCTACTCTAAGTTGTTCCTGTGAGTCGCTTACTTACCCTCTCAATGTTTTCACGGTCCTTCACACTTCGGCTAATAATTTATGATCTGAGCAGTGAAGGCTGGTTGTTTCATGTTTACGTGGAGGAGATGTAACTGGACACTGGATGGTGTCGCTTCTTCCTAAGAGATTGATTTAGGTCTTACTAAAAACCAAAGCAAAATAGCCTAAGTGTAGAAACCATTTTCGTTTTCTCTTTTTAAAAAAATACTTGCCCTCTTGGTTGTTCTGCTTTAGAAAAACAGGACATGCCTCCTTTCCTGTTTTAGTCTTGAATTTTATTTACAGTTACCCTAGAAACTCCTTATCAGCTAGAAAGCAGTTTCATAAAATTCGGTCCCTCATTGGTCTCTGATCACACTCTCGCCCTCTCTCTGCGGCTGGGGCTCTGCCAAAATAGAGAGCTGGTGCGCAGCCAGGGGAACCCCCAACCAGACCAGGAGGCCACCTACAGCCCGGGAGGAGGGTTTAGTTTTAATGATGTCCCAACGATCGATTCCTTCGTTCATCGTGCCTTTTGTGTCATCTCTGAAAAGTCATCCCTGGCCCCGGCGGACAGGGTTTCTGCTGTATTTTCCAGGGGCTTGTGGTTCTGCATCCCGCACGGGCAAGTGCATGGTCCGCCCCGGGTCCGGGTTCCGGAGGCGCGTGAGGTCTGTGTTAGGGTCTCTGGTTTGCACGTGGGCGTCCAGCTGTTCCAGCGCCCTCTGTGGAAGACGTGAGCTCCTCTCCATTGTGTTGTCTTTGCTCCCCTGTCAAGGATCAGACGTCATTCATGCGGGTCTCTTCCGGGCCCCTGTTCTGTTCCATTGATCTGTACTCTGCTTTGCCTAATACATATGGCATCGATCCCCACAGCTTCTTCTGCGTCTTGAGGTCTGGCAGCGTCCGTCCCGCCCCTGGTCCAGGACGGTCTTGACCCACACGGACAGCTGGAGGCCCTGCTCTTAGTTCTTCTTCTTCTATTTCTTTAAATGACACACACTGGGGGGCACCTGGGGGGGGAGGGCTCAGTCCATGAAGTGTCTGCCTTTGGCTTGGGTGATGATCCCAGGGTCCTGGGATCGAACCCCACGTCAGGATCCTTGCTCAGCGGGGAGTCTGTTTCTCCCCCTCCCCCTGTGCTCTCTCTCAAATAAACAAAGTCTTAAAAAAGATAAATGACATATATTGTATTTCCTCAATGTGGTACATACATGATTACAAAGGACAAAACTTCAGACTTTCAACCGAAACCATGATTACTGTTTAATCCCTGCCCCCTGCCCCGGAACTCTTATTCTCTAAACACAACGGCTCCCAACCCCATGCGGTACTTGTCTGTTGTTTACGTCCTTGTATCTGAAGAACACACTTCCGCTCTCATTTGTTGGTTTCCAGGCTTAACGCTGTCCACCATTCCCACGTGGAAGGGACAGACTCGGCCCTTCCTCGAATGCCTCCCCCCCATCCCACACTCATGCCTCCTCTGTCCCCGTGGTGCTGGTACGGTTCTGTCATGGAATTCAGATCCCGGCAATGATGTTTTCTAACAGGTAAGCACGGTGTGCAGCTCTAGAACATGAAATGCTATGACCCCATTTCCCTTCTGGCACACGTTTCCGTTTCTGGAGATGATTGGTCTTGAAGCAGGGTGGTGCCGTAGCCCAAGTGGTTCGTGTGTGACGTTGGCTCAGCAGTCTGGCCATTGGTGGCGAGCAAACACATCGCCGTCTGGAAAGCAGACTGTGTGAGTCAGGGTTCTGTGGAGAAAGAACCAACGGGGTGGGGGGAGCGTGGTTGTAAATAGATCTCCTTTGAGGATTTGGGTCACAGGACTGTGGACTTGGTGACTCCAAGATCTGTTGGGGAAGACCAGCAGCTGGAGACCCAGAAAGACCAGAATTCCCTCCTGCTCAGGGAGGGAATTTGTTCTATGCAGGCCTTCACCTGATTAGACGAGGCCCACCCACATAATGGAGGTTGACCTGCTTTCCTTGAAGTTAACTGACTTAAATGTTGATCTCATCCAAAACCATCTCACGGAAACATCCAGAAAAGTGTTTGACCAGCTATCTCAGCACCATACCCCAGCCAACTTGACACACAGAATTAACCATCACACCATCAGTAATTCATCCTGAATGGAGAAACGCTTCTCAATGCACTCAACCCACAGCAGGTGTTGTGGCAAATACCTCTGGTCTGTAGGCATCTCTCCTGCTCAGCCTGCAGATGAGCCCTTCTGTATGTCTCAGGATGCCGCCTGGGGACTTCTTTCTTCCAGCATGTTGGGAACTTCCTCACCCCTCTCCTGTCTGCTCTCTGACTGATGAGACTCCTATCTTTCTCTTTCTTGGTTTGCCCCCTAGTTTTGGTGGTTTGCTGAGACATATTTTGAAAATATTGTCTTCCCGCCTGTGGCTTGTCTTTTTACTCTTTATAAGAGCAGAAGTTGCAAATTTTCATGAAGATTAATTTATCATTTTTTTCTGAATTTATGGATCATACTTATGTTGTATCTGAGAAATCTCTAACATAAAAATAAAAAGGCTGTTCTTAGGGGTGTCTGGGTGGGTTGGTTTGATCTCGGCTCAGGTCTTGTTCTCGGAGTCGTGAGTACAAGCCCTACACTGGGCTCCATGCTGGCTGTGGGATCTACTTAAAATGAATTTTTAAAAAATTTCTTGTATTTTCTCGTGGGAGTGTGATAGTTTTAGGCTTTACATTTAGGGCTGTGGTTAACTTTAGTTTTGTATATGGTGCAATCTATGAATTGAAATTGGCTTTTCTTCCTTCCTTCCCCCCCCTTTTTGGTATTTATCTGTTGTCTATTGTATATTACATATGATCTACGTATATTATATATGATCTATGTATATTATATAAATTATCTACCTCCAGCTGTTTTTCTTGGGACAGTCTTTGGCCAGATTGACCATAAAAAGCTCCCTCATTTCTTTTTCCTGTCTTATTGCACTGGCTAGAACCTCCTACGAACATTGCTCAGAACCGTGGGGGGAGCCCACGTCTTGTCCCTCATCTCAGAGGGAAAGCATCTGCTGCTTTCCGTCAGGGCGAGATTCACTGTAAGGTTTTTTTTACACATCCCAAATCAGGTTGAAATGTTCCCTTCTATTTTAATCTGTGGGGAATGTTTGATCAGGAACAGATCCTGCTTTTTCTGCACGCATTGGGGTGACCATGTGGCTTTTTCTTCCTGCCTGTTGATATGGCGAATTACACTCTTTGATATTCTAATTTTAAAACAACCTTGCATTGAACCCCAATTGGTTGAGATTTATCTTTGTATATATTGTTTGTTACAATTTGTTAACATTCTATTGAGAATGTTTACACCCATGTGGATGAAAGATATACATTATTATGTTTTATTTTGGGGGAATGTCTTTGGTTTTTGTAGTGAGCACTTCTGACCACTCATGGGCTTTCCTCCACTTCTCTAGCATACTTTGTCTAGAACTGGTTTGATTTATTTCTTAATTATTGGGTAGAATTTTCCAGTGGAGCTACCTGGGTCTGGAGTTTTATCTGTGACTTGGTTTTTACTACAAATTCAATTTCTTCAACAGACCCAAGTTTGCTTTTTTCTTTTTAAAGATTTATTTGTTTACTTATTTGAGAGAGACACACACAGTGAGAGAGGGAGCACAAGCAGGGGGAGTGGGAGAGGGAGAAGCAGGCCTCCCACCAAGCAGGGAGCCTGATGCAGGGCTCGATCCCAGGACCCTCATGACCTGAGCTGAAGGCAGATGCTTAACAACTGAGCCCCCCAGGCGCCCCTGGGTTTTTTCTTGACTGAGCTTTGGTAGTTCGTCATCCAGGGAACTTGTCCACTTTGTCTTTGTTGTCAGAATTATTGGCATGTGTCTCTCCACAGCAGTCCCCTATTATACTCTTCATATCCGTTTACCTGAAGTGATGCCACTTCTCACTATGTCAGTGACTTTTCTTTCTCTTTCTTTTTTTGGTCAATCTGGCCAAAGACTTATTCTTATATCGATTTTCTGAAAGAACCAGCTTTCTGTTTCATTGATTTTCTCTGTTGTTTTGCTTTCTTTTTCATGGATTTCCGTTCTGATCTGTATGAATTTTTCCTTCCTGTACTTATTTATGTACTTAAAAAAATTGTATCTATTTATTTGAGAGAGAGAAAGCTTGAGTGGGGGGAGGGACAAAGGGAGGACTGGGCAGGGAACCTGAATGTGGGACTCGATCCCAGGACCCTGAGCTCATGACCTGAACCAAAGGCAGACGCCTAACTGAGCCAACCAAGTGCCCTCATACATTAGTTTTATTTATTCTCCTCCTGCATCCCCCCTCCCCCAACCCCCACCAGTTTCTTAAGATGGAAGTTGGAATTGATTTGAAACAAGTCATCTCTAAGGCAGGTGTTCAGTGCTATGCATTTCCCTCTGGATGCTGCTCCATGGGCGGCCTACAGGTGTTCATACAGTGCATTTTGTTTTCATTCAGATGTCTCATGGGGGGACTAGCTAGGGAAGGCTGGTCTGGATGTCTCATGGGGGAATGGTCTTAGGAAGCTTGCTCTGGACAGTCATTGGAGGAAGGCTGGTCTGGATGGTCCTAGAGGGACTTCGAGAAGGTTGGCTCTGGGTGGCTATCTGGGACAGTGACATGGTCTGGCGCAGGGACAGTCACAGGTGTTTTAGGGCCACCTGCCCCTCTCAGACTCTGTCTTGTCCAGCTTCCACCTCCCAGTGTGGGCTTCTCTAACTCCCCAGACCAATATGGAACCCTTGCATACATTTCCCTTGCACCAGGCAGTTGTCCCTCTAGTGTTTTCTATTGTTTAATTATGTCTAGTACTTCTTCAGTACAGGTCTTTCTATGGATTCTAAAGCTTCTCGAGGGTCCCCAACATTCTGTGTGGCTCACAGTAGCTACTCAAGGTTTGCTGAATCAGTGAAAGAAGGAACATGTTCAAGTCCTCAATTCATCATTTCATCCATGGCTTCAAGTCCTAGGAACCCAAGTCTCTGGCCATTTAGGAACTCTGTTCCTAGAGGGTTTGGAGGAGTTTACCCTGCGGGGCTTTCTGGGAAATGCGCCTGGAAGGAGGGACCAGGGGTTGAGGGGTTCGATGGCCGTTCACACACCGTGAGGGCCGCCACTGGCTCGGTCCTCCCGGCCCCCCATCCACGAAGGGCTGCCTTTAACCACACCGTGAAAACGGAGCAGTTGGTTGTGCGGGTGGAGCAGGATTAGAACACTAATTATAGTGCTCTCTGGGGGAGCACTGGAGTCATGGTTACGATTCTGGTCCTCGTGGGATTTACTTGAGTTCTTTTTTTTTTTAAATTTTATTTCTACACTTGGCATGACAATAGATTTACATAATGAACCATTTGTCAAGGGTTTCAAGTTATAGCTTTTACAGGCTTCCATCTTTTCTTGAAAGAAGACAGATTTTTGGTGTTTTTCGAATTTCACAACAATGTGGGCTGGTCTACACGGACAGTCGGTTATGCTGTGAGGACTGGAGCTCATTCACGCATCACGAAGCATGTCTGGAAGGGCCTGACGGCGTTGGAATCCCCTAACAGTCTCAATTGTCATGCTGTTCATTTGTCTGAAAACTGGTCTCTAGGAGTCATTATGGTACAACAGATGCAGAGGGAGAAACAAGGTGAAAGGTGTGAGTTTGAACCAAAGTTCTGCTACGTAAAAATAATACGAACGAGCCTTGCCACCTGGAAGGGTGGCACACATCTGCTTCTCCCTGTTCCTCTCTTCCCTGGAGGTGAACGAGGGGTGGCCGGGGGTGCTCTGCACGGCAGGAGGAGAAAGATAGGCTAGTTCGGGACCCGAGGACTGAACGCAGCTGAGTGCTGGAGGTTTTAGGCTCCCTCCAAAGGCGGGGAGGTAGATCAGACCCTGAGCCTGGCAACAGGAGATGAGGGAATCTTTCCATCAAAGTGGAGGTGAGGGACACCTGCAGGAGGGACCGACTGGGGACCCCACTCAGTGACAGGTGGCCAGTGGACTCAAGACTCCTGCCCCACTGCGAGACACCGGGCAGCTGGGTGGCTCTGGTTGAGAGTCCCGTCACAGGTCACAGCGGCGGGGGAGGCATCTTCGTCATGGAGGGATGGAGGCCCCTTCCTTGGCTCAGGGACACCCGGGGAGGGCGTCTTGCCGTGTATACATACTCCAGGGTATAGTCGGCCTGCATGAGCCTTACAGCCCCACTGTGCTCAAGCCAGTGGAGGACTGGGGGTGACAGACACAGATCGAGGAACAAAATAGAGATTCTAGGGCACCCGGGGGGCTCAGTCAGTTGAGCGACTGCCATTGGCTCAGGTCATGATCCCAGAGTCCCAGGATCGAGTCCTGCATCGGGATCCCAGCTCCACGGGGCGTCTGCTTCTCCCTCTGACCTTCTCCCCTCTCACTCTCTTTCTCTCTCAGATAAATAAATAAAATTTAAAAAAAAAAATAGAGAATCTAGAAACAGAGCCCCATGGATGAGCCCCACCGACTTTTAACAAACGTGCAAAAGCACTTGAGATGAGGGAGGGAGGTCTCAGCCCTGAGCAGAGCTGGAGCCCTGGATACCCACGGGCACCCACGAGCAAACCTTGACCTCCACCCACACCTTGAAACGAGCTCTGCTAGTTCCTGGACTCGAGTGTAAAGTGTCAAACAACAGCTTTTGGTGAAAGAGGGAAACTCTTCAGGATCTTAGGCTTGACACCAAAGCACGCTCCATGAAAGGAAGATGGAGAAATTGGACGTCGGCAGAATCCAAGACTTGTGCTCTGCGAAGGGCCACGCGGAGAGGATAAGATGACAGCCTGGGAGAGAAAATTTGCAAACCATATGTTCCTAAGAGAACTAGTTTCTAGAAATGATAAAAATCTTTCAAGTCAGCAGCAACGAGAAATCCAATCACAAAATGGGCAGAAAATGCAGTCAGTTTGCTGCCAGGAACGTGGGGAGGGCATGGAAACTCAGGGGCCACGCTCAACCTCGCAGACATCAGGGAAGGGCTAATTAAAACCACGGTGAGACAGCACCCCGCACCCCAGGAAATTCCTTCCAGGGGGAGGGTCTCAGGGGTCCGGCACGCCTCCCACAGGCTCCTCTCGGTTCTTCTTCCTGGGCACTCCTGCCTTCAACATTTCCCTCGTGAAAGACACCAAGCCCTCGGTTTACCCAACAGCACGCGGTGCTATCGTTTGTCTCCTGGGGTCGAGATGAGGTCTTAAGTGCAGGTCACGGGCGAGGTTAGCACAGCCGACACAGATGCTGGTCTAGGAAAGTGTGACATCAGGATGGAAATGGGTCCCTGCTCCCAGATGACGACCCCTCCTTCTTCCCTGGGGTGTTCTGGGCGCGCACACAGGCTGTGGGGCCAAATGGCTCTGGAAGGGGGAAGGGCAGAGGGGACCTCTGTCTTCCGACACCTGCAAACCGAGTGTCCAGGCCCTGCGGGCCAAGCTGACGCACAGTGGGATGGCCGGTGGTGGGCTTGTCGCTGGAACTGCCGGGAGCGTCTGCTTTCCGAGGGGCCCAAGGGTGAGACTTTGCTTTTCTGGTTCCTTTATTTCCGTCTATTTCGTGGTTTACTTTACCGGTGTTCTTCAGTCCACTCTCTGCTGCTCATGCCCCCCTGACCTCTGCTCCTGCTTCTTCACTGGGGCCCAGGGGACGCCCCGGGGGGTCTGTCATGTGCCTCGACCATGCCCCAGGGACACTGATTTCTTAGAACTTTCCTGCTGGACCCGCTTCTCAGGCCAGCCTTACAGAGAAGGCAGCATCCTTCAGGAGCTGGTCTTGGGGTCCCGTGGGTGTGGAAACATCTCTCCCTGGGCAGACCCCAGCTCGGCCTGTACCCCTGACTCTACAGCCTTACCTGGGGCCAACGTGGGGTTCCCGGGTCTGGGGAGCGCATCTAATGGTGGTTCTAACACCAGTTCACTGAGTACAAAGGGTTCTGAAGCCATTCCCAGTGGGGGTGTGCGTTGTGCGGCGGGGTTCCCAGCTGGGTGTCTCACGATTCAGCTGGATTTGAACTATCTACTCGGAAACAGCATCCAATCCTATGGGATAAGCGCTCAGTCCTACAGGATTGTCCCATGTCCCATCCTCCATCTGTCCCCTCACCCCGCCCCCATCACAACTGCAGGCTGTCCCTGTGCTCCGGGCAGACCGGGGGCTCCACCACTTCCTCCTTGGGGTCCAGTAACTTCTGGTCTGCAGAGGGGGCACGGGGCTCCCATGCCCCCCGGGCCCGCGGTCCCCACATCTCCACCCGCTCACCAACCCGGGAGCTCTCCGGCTGGTCCTTTTTGGATTTTATGGCGGTTTCCTGACAAGGACGTGACTAATGAATCACTGGCCATGGGTGATTGATCCAAACTGCAGCCCTCCCCTCCGGAGGTCGGGGGCGGGGCTGAGAGGTTGCGCCCTGTAACCAGGTGGTCGGTTCCCCTGGCAGCCAGCCCCCACCCCCAGGTGCTTCCCAGACATCACCTGTTAGCATCAGGAGAGACCCCTCTCCCCTCCTCCCCTCAGGGAATTCCAGGGGTTTTAGAGGCTCTGTGTCGGGAAAGAGCGTGGAGACCAAACCTGTGGTTCTTACTAGAAATCCAGTGTCACAGACTCTTACGGTCTCCACGGTTCTGGAAATCCTTCATTCTCTTTGATCCTGGTTCTGTCCCTCCTCAGAGACTCCCGGTGGGCTCACTGGTCTCACCGGAAATAAGTTAGAGTCTGAGGTGGGACAAGAGTCCCGACACTCGACACCTGGCGGTGGGGAACGAGTCCGGGAAGGCCGGGATGGACCGTTTCCTCTGGGCTTACAGCTGTTCGCAGACTGGCCTGCCCCCCACCCAGGCCCAGCCCGCTCCTCCTGCCATGCGTCCTGTCCTGGCCCTGTGATGTCACAACGTCCCCGCTGGGTCAGAGAGCTCTTTCCTGTAGGGCCCGCGGTCCTGAGCGAGGGGGACGGCCCTGTGCTGTCCTCGCGGCTCCCATGGCCGTGCGCTCGCCTTGCCCACGGGGCTGACACGCAAGTGTCTGTCCGGAAACGACAGATTCATTCCCAGGACGCCTGTGATTTACTGCGTGGACGCGTGAATGACTGGATGGAAGCGTCCATCTCTCCCGCGTCCGAGGAGCTGGAGCGTCCGTGCCGGGGACTGCCTTCCCGGTGCGGCGGCCCAGACCCCCGGGGAAGCGCAAGGCCAGCCCCGCTGCTCGCCCCCAGACACCAGGAGAAGCCCCGGCTCCCGTCCTGGGGTCAGGGGGTCCCGGGGAACCGGGACCGGGCCCGGGGGCGTTTCGCAGGTGCTTTGTCCACGGGAAGATGCTGTGGGAGGGCGAGGGCGAGGGGCAAGAATCCACCCAGCGAGCAGGAGACATGTCCAGAGCAGGCTGGACAGCAGCAAAGGAGGCCCCTGGAGACCCGGCCCTGGGAAGCAAGCGGGGAGCAGTGCATAAGGTCACCTTCAAAACCGGGTGCAAAGGGCCCCACAGCTTCAGAGTCACACCCGGTGGCCTTGTGCGGTGGACGTTAGCCGAAATGGTGTGGTTCTAAGCACGTGGTCGTCCTGATGACCAGCCTGTGAGCCACTGGGTGGAGGAGGACCCCGGGGTGTGGGCCAGCGGGGAAGGACGGCGCTCAGCCCGCTGGCTGCCGAGCCCGGGGTGCATGCACAGCTCAGGGGTGGGGCTTAGGGTCTGCGGACCGCGGCGGTGACCGCGCTAGCTCGGCTGACGGGAGAGGGGACTTGTGGCCCAGACGTCCCACCTTCTTGAGAATATCTTTTATTTATTTATTTTGAGAGGGAGAGCAAGCGAGCGCTTCCTTTGAGGGGCGGGGATGGGCAAAGGGAGGGAAAGAATCTCAAGCGGACCCCACACTGAGCGTGGCCCTCCCTGCGGGGCTGGACCCCAGGACTTGGAGGTCATGACCTGAGTGGAAACTCAGAGTCTGATGCTTAACCAACCCGCTGAGCCGCCCAGGTGACTACCACTTTCACATGCTTAAATGTTCTCAGGCCCCAATAAAATTAAACTAGAAACAGATAGCAGAAAGATAGTTGGAAATTTTTCAAATATTTGCTAATTAAACAGCACACTGGAAAAAAAAAAAAAAACAAAACAACCCGCCTAGGGATCAAAGAAGTGTTGAGAGAAAATACAGTTCTTGTAACATTTTCTTTGGTTTTGGTATTGGGTATTAGAGTCGGGCCAAGAAGTGTTTCTGCTTCTATGTTGGGGGAGAGAGTTCTGGAAAATCCAGCGAATCAAAACTGGTGGAAGGCAGCTAACGGCCGTGGTGAAGGGGAATGTAGGACATTAAAATGCACGAGAAAACAAGAAGGATCTCCAGTCATCGGAACTTTTGCTGTAGGAAGCAGGAGGAAGACAAACAATTTAGGGCTAATGCAAGCAGGACAGAGGAGATTATAAAAATGAGGCCAGAAGTCAACACAATTGAAAACAGGTAAACAATAAAATCGACAAAATGAAAAACTGGTCCCTTGGAAAATCAGTAAAATGGACAAATCTCTAGCCATGGACCGGGAGAAATACCCGCAGATCGCCTTTCTGGTAGAGGGCTTGTGTCCGGAATGTACAAAGAACTCTTACAACTCAATGACAAAAAGCAACAGCAGATCCAGACAGACTCTGCTTTAAAAGCAACACACAGACACTGATCGTACACGGATTCTTGGAATCCTCCGTCCCAAGGAGGGGCCATGGCGATGAGAGGTGACCAGAAGTGGTCAGAATGTCTGGAATGGGGACGCCTGGGTGCCCCTGGAGCACTGCGGTTAACCCTCTGCCTTCCGCTCAGGTCATGGTCTCAGGGTCCTGGGATCGAGTCCCGCATCGGGCTCCCTGCTCTGCGGGGAGTCTGCTTCTCCCTCTGCCTCTGACCCTCTCCCCCGCTCATGCTGTCTTTCAAATAAGTACATAAAATCTTTTATTAAAAAAAAAAAAAGGACGACTGAAATGTGAAAACAGGTTATACCAATTTCTGGCAAGGATGTGGAGTAGCAGGAGGTCCCGTTCACTGCTGGTGGGAATGCAGCTTGGAAGGCCATTGGGAAGTCTCTGGTAACACTAACCAGCCTTACTGAACGATCCAGTAATCATGCTTCTGAGTCGTTTTCAACTGACTTGAAAAATGACATCCACACAACAAACTGCTTGCGAAGCAGCCTTATTTGTAATCACCCAGTTGGGAAGCGATGACGAGCTTCAGGAGGTGATGGATCCGCTGTGGTCATTGCAATGGCGGGATACTATGGGAGGAAAGGGAGCGAGTCCCCCTACCTGCACGGCTCTTAGCTGGATATTAGGGAGGAGAGGCTCTGGTGTCTGACCGATTTCTGTGACATTCTGGAAGAGGCAAAAGTAGAGACACGTAATAGAATTGTAGACAGATGGGTCTCAGCGGCTCGCAGATTCTCCTGAGCTGGGAGGATGGAACGCGCGAAGCGCCAGGAGTTTCGGGTGGTGAAGCTGTACTTGGATGGCGGACACACGACCTGGGGCATTTGTGAACACAGAACCTCACAGCACAGAGGTTAGACCTTCATGTGCACAATTAAAAAAAGAATCACATGGGAGTTTGGGGGAATCCCAGGTAGAAAGAAGAGTGAGAAGGGGCCATCACAGGTGTGTGAAGGAGCTTCACGAAGTGGAGGGGTGAGCCTCGGACCTTTGTAACGTTGGAAATGAGCAGAGGCTGCAGGGAAGGGCGGAAGGACCTGTTCGCAGTGCCGTCCTCCGTCCACAGAGCTGCTGCTCGTGGTGGTGCACCTGGAGCTCTGGAATGGCCGTGTGGACGGGGCAGCTGGACAACCCGGCCAGCGGATGGTGGGTGGTGGGCAGGGTGTGCACTGCCCACGGTTGTAGAGGGACCTCGAGGACAAGTGAGGGAGGAGGGTGCTGTGGACCGGGCAGTATTGGGTGCACGTCTGAGACATCAGGGTGAACATGTGTTCAGCGAGTGTAGACACAGATGGTGCACAGAGGAGTGGTTACAGACGTGTGGGTCCTTTGGGTTCTATTGCTGTGGGAGCCATGGGGCCTGGAGGCCGTGACGTCCCCCGATGACTGGTGCTCACATCTTGACTTTCTCCTCCTCTGGGACAAGGACCCAGGGCTGCCGGGAGGACCGGCAGTTTCTGTGCCCACCAGGGAATACGCTAGGTGAGTGTGGGACACGCTCTGGTAACGTTCTGGTAACACCAGAACAGGAGGTGTCCGAAGAAACGTCGCGATGCCATGGGGACGGGGGGCTCATGACAGAGGTCCCCGTGGCCCAAGCTGGGGAAGTACAGCAACAAATGTAATGACGTAGCATTTACGACCTGGAGCATAAAATAAAGACCCACGAGTCGGCTATAAATACACGCGAGGAGAGACAAGTATCTCACACAGAAGAAGTCAAGGAAGCGGAGCATGGCCCCCCGTTCCTCAGATGTGGGGCGTGCACAGTGACTTCCTCCCGAAGCGCCCAGCACGCAAAGGGAAGAAACCCCCAGATGTGACCTTGGCCCGGTGGTCAAGGTGAGCACCCCAGGACATGGGTCGTGCTGGGGGAACATGCCCTTGCTGGGATGGAGACGGGCACTTTCCCTCCTGAGAGCCCATAACCCCAGTGTAGTCACAGGAGAACCTCCAGCAAGCCCAAGTGTACAGAGATTGTACAAAACACTCAACCAATGTTTCTCAAAACTAAAGATCATCCAGAACAAGAAAGAGTTTGAGGAACTGTTACAGTCAGGAGAAATGGCAACTGAATGTCGCGTAGCATTGGGGGCCGGGGGGGCAGGGACCCGGAGCAGAGAGGACAGGAGTAAGAACCAGGAGACAGAGCATGACCTTGTTGATAATACACGCCACATATGAGTTAACAAACGTAATAGTTACATGGGTGTAGGGTGTATGAGAACTCTGTCATCTTCACACCTTTCTGTGAATCTAACACTTCTAGAGTACAAAGTTTGTTTAAAAATGATGCCCTTTTGTAGTAAGTATCTCCAAAAATATAAACCACTGAGATCATTAAATTAATGCAATAATTCATCCTTCTTATTCAATGTTAATAATCCACGGTTCACTGAATAGAGAGAAATGAATATTTACAAAAACAGAATACAGTTACGGATTTGCTCTTTTAACTCACTATTTTTAGCTAATAAATTACAATCAAATTGCTTTTTGTAAACTCTAAAAGACCCAGCGATTTCCCGATGATGGAAGAGATTTCATGCTCTTGTTTTATAAATGAAAATGGTGCATCCTTAAGGATTATTTTTATTGGTGGGAATTAAAGTTTTAGCAGTTTAAAAAGGTTTAAAGGGACCCAAATTAATAGGGATTTTCTGTTTGTGAATAGTTATAGTCTCCTATCTGTTTTGTGCATATGAGGAAATGTTCTCTCCATCAGAAACTCATTTTGGTTCAATTTCAGATCTGGATAAAAGTATATTTACCGTGATGTCTTGGGAAATGTTAATATCACATTGCTTAATAACTCTGAGCCCCCTCTTTCTAAAATGTTTTATGTTTGAAATTAGAGAAACACACAAATTGGATGAGCTAGCTGGTTTTTAATCCTTCCGTTCCTCCGAGGTTACTGAGTAATTCCAGATTCACCCCATCCTATCTGATAAATGAGCACAAGTATTACACCAAAGGACTTGGGTTTGTCTTATGGATGGGTTTTTAAAATACACGTAAATACAAAAGAAGGAAGAGCCAGAGCTGAAAAAGCAAACTGATTGTTTAAAATATTAATTTTAGGGTCACCTGGGTGGCTCAGTATTGGTTAAGCAATGGCCTTTGGCTCAGATCATGATCCTGGAGTCCTGGGATTGAGTCCTGAATGGGGGGGGGTGTCCCTGCACAGCGGGGAGTTGGCTTCTCCCCCTGCCCCTCCCCCTTCTTATGCTATCTCATTTTCTCTCTTTCAAATAAATAGAAATTTTTAAAAAAACAAAATAATAATTTTATGCACATTTTATTTCCAATTTGAATACCAAGCATTCTGGTTAATTTTTTTTTTTTTTGCTTCTTAATTAGAAAATTAAAGCTGGAAATCTTAGCACTCTGAAAGAGCACACATGTGGCCCTGAGCGGCAGTAACACGGTGTCCAAGTCTCTCTGAACACAGATGTCTTCTTTCTCACTCTGCTGTGGTTTCCTGGGAGCGCCCAGAGGCTCTCCAACTCATGGACAGAAGGATCCCTGTACTCTGGAATCTTTAATCATCTCCTTCTGTCCTGCCTTGGTTTCCTCATACTTGGACCTTGCTTCCTTCCTGAGCTTGCTTCTCCTTCCTTCTCAGAGTGGGACGGTTTTCACTGAGGGCTCTCTGCTTGTCTGGTGAATCCTGGAAGATCACTTGTGCGGGTCGTCTTTGCTTTGTCCCTGCTGTGTTCAAGAAGTCCATCTGTCTTCAGGAGCGGGTTACCCAGTATTCAAAACCATAAGTAGTTGACTTGGATTTTCCCATATCCTTGAGATCTACAAGGTAATGTGAACCGAATCCCTGACATGTGCTCAGCTGTTTTGGGGGCTCTGCCTGGGTAAGTTCACTGCATTGTCATACAACCCAGGGTTAGGTATTGCTTGTGTCCCAACTTAGAGACATGGAAAGGGTGTCCAGGCATGCCTGGGGGGATCCTGGCACATGCATGTGCCCAACACTGTAAAAAAATCATCATAGTGTATCTGCTTCTTCTACACTTAGATATCAGCAAATTAAACATGCATACATCTATCACATAATAAACACATCTTTACAATACATAAAAGGCATTGTACACCATAGTCATATGGGATTTATTCCATGGAATGCAAGGATGGTTCGACGTCTGTAAATCAGTCAATGTGATCTCAGTAGATGTAGAAAAGGCATTCGGCAAAATTTAATTCCAGTCACAATAAAAACTCTCAATGAAGGGGGTTTAGAGGGAACATACCTCAACCTAATAAAGACATAATGACAAGCTCACGGCTAATATCATACTCAGTGGTGAGAAGCTGAAAGCTTTCCTCCAAGGTCAGGAACAAGACAAGGATATCCACTCTTGCTGCTTCTATTCAACATAGTACTAGAAGTTGTAGCCACAGCAATTAGGCAAGAAAAGGGAATAAAAGACATTCACATTGGAAAGGAAGAAGTAAAATTATCTCACTTAGTATAATGCCCTCAAGATCCTTCCATGTCATCCCAATGGTATGATTCCCTTCTTTTTTGAAGGCCGACAGTATTTTAGTCTGTGTGTATCATATTTTTAATACATTCATCCACTGACGGACACTTGGGTTGTTTCCATAACTTGGCTACTGTAAATAATGTTGCAGTAAACATCGAGGTGCCAATATCTCATCAAGATAGTGATTTCAGGGGGATCCTGGGTGGCTCAGTTGCTTAAGTGTCTGACTCGATCTCAGCTCAGGTCTTGATGTCAGGGTTGTGAGTTCAAGCTCCACACTGGGCTGCAGGCTGGGCAGGAACCCTACTTAAATTGGATATATATCCAGAAGTGGGGCTGCTAGTCAAATGGTATTTCTTTTAATTTTTTGAGGCCCCTCCATAGTGTTTTCTGTACTGGTTTTACCAAATTACAGTCACCCCCACCTGTGCACAAGGGCTCCCTTTTTTGCAAATCCTCACTGACATTTGTTCTCGACTGTCTTTTGGATACCAACCATTCTCACACACATGTGGCAACATCTCACTGTGACTTTGATCTGCATTTCCCCGAGGACTAGTGATGTTGAGCATCTTTTCATACACCTGTTAGTTATTTGTATGTCTTCTTTGGAAAAATGTCATTTTTAAAAAACACCCACATTTTAATTGGATTATTTTTTTTCTGTTGAGTTGTATGAGTTTCTTATACAGTTTGAATACCAGCCCCTCATCGTACTTATGGTTTGCACATGTGTTTCCTTTTCTGTATTTGCCTTTTCTCTGTGCCCATCGTTTTGTGGCTGTGCAGAGCCCTTTAGTTTGATGTCATCTCACTTGTTGAATTTTGCTCTCATTTCTTATGCTTTTGGTGTCATATGCAAAAAAATCATTGCCAAGGGGCTGAATGACTCAGCTGGTTAAGCGACTGCCTTTGGCTCAGGTCATGATCCTGGAGTCCTGGGATCGAGTCCCAAATTGGCCTCCCTACTTGACAGGGAGTCTGCTTCTCCCACTGACCTTTCTCCACTTAATGCTCTCTCTCTCTCTCTCTCAAATGAATAAATAAAATCTTAAAAAAAAATCATTGCCAAGACCAATGCGGAGGGGCATTCTCCCTATGTTCTCTTTAAGGAATCTCATAGGTTTAAGTATTATGTGTAAGTCTGTAACCCATTTCAAGTTAATTTAGTGAGTGGTGTAAGACAGGGGTCCGGTTTCATTAGCGGCATGTGATTATCCAGTTTCTCCAACATCTTTTATTGAAAAGATCATCTGTTCCCCATTGTATGTTCTTGGCTTTCTTGTCAAATATTAGTTGAACATATATGTGGGGCTTGTTTACTTCTGGGCTCTCAGTTTGCTTCCCTTAATCTATATATCTTTTTTTATTCCATTACCATACTCTTTGGATTACTAAAGGTTTATTTATTTATTTAAAAGAATTTATTTATTTATTTGACAGACAGAGATCACAAGTAGGCAGAGAGACAGGCAGAGAGAGAGGAGGAAGCAGGCTCTCTGCTGAGCAGAGAGCCCGATGTGGGGCTCGATCCCAGGACCCTGGGATTATGACCTTAGCCGAAGGCAGAGGCTTTAACCCACTGAGCCACCCAGGCGCCCCGTGGATTACTAAAGGTTTATAATAGAGCTTCAAATAAAGAAACATGATGTCTCCAGCTCTGTTCTACCTCAAGATTACTTTGGCCATTTGGGGTCATTAGTGATTGCACCCAAATTTTAGGATTATTTTTTCTTTTTCTGTCACAAATGCCATTGGAATCTTGATAGACACAGAACTGAATCTATATAGGACTTCGGGTAGTATGGACATTTTAACAACATTAATTCTTGTGATCCATGAACAGAAGATGTCTTTCCATTTATTTGTGTCTTGTTCAATTTCTTTCATCGGTGTTTTGAAGTTTTCAGTGTGCAGGTGTTTCACCTTCTTGGTTAAATTTATCCCTAGTACTTTGTTGGTTTCGATGGCATTGTGAATAGGATTGTTGATACTTGCTTGTAGATACTTGGTTGATAGTGTGTATAAAAATACAGTGATTCTGGTATTCTGGTTTTGAATCTTGAAGCTTTACTGAATTCATCTATTAGTTTGAACAGTTTTTTGGTAGAGTCTTAAGGATTTTCTGCATAAAAGATGATGTCATTACCAAACAGAAAATTTAACTTCCTCGTTTCCGATTCTGATACCCAATTTTTTCTTGCCTAATTGCTTCAGTTAAGACTTCCCGTACTATACTGGATTGCAGTGGCATGAGTGGGCACCCTTGTCTTATGCCAGGTCTTAGAGGAAAGGCTTTCAGCTGTGAGTTTGTCGTGCACGGTCTTTATCATGCCACGGCACACCCCTTCTAGGGTCTTTATCATGAACAGATGCTGAATTTTGCCAAATGCTTAGTCATCTACTGAGGTGACCCTGTGGTTCCTATGCTTCATCCTGTCAGTGTGGCATGTCAAGCACGAGTGCCATTAAAGGCGCTGGCGTTGAGAAGCGCAGAGTGACCACATGCCCCGGAGTCTCCAGGCCTGCTGCTGCAGGGGCAGGGCCTGCTTGAGGAGGTGGGTGTGGGGGAGAAAGGAGGGGAGTCAGAGGTCAGGGAGGAAATGTCCCTGTGCAGAAAGACCCGGAAGGGAGTTGACCAAGGCACTTGGGACTTGCTGCCCACAGTACAGAGAACGGTGATGTGAGGAGGGGATTAGACAACAGGTGGGTCTGGGTCGCAAACAGGGGGTGCTGTGGGCTGTCACTGGGCCAGCTCCACAACCTTCCCCAGGCCACCTGTCCAGGCTTCCCCCCTCCTTCTCTCCTCTCGTGCTGTCTCCTCCTCTCCCTCCCCTCCCCTTTCCCTCCTCCTCTGCTTGGCTATCCTCCCCCCAGCAGCCCTTAGGACTCTGTTCTCTCACAACTAGGAATTTATCCTGGGGATGCCCAGCATGACTGGAGGAAGTTGTACGCATGACAACGTTCACTGCAGCATGGTCTGTGGCTCTGAAAGTGTGAGCTCTCAGGAGAAGGCTGATTAAATCACGAAAATGCTAAACAAGCCAAAGCCCTGTGATCCTTGGGGGTGAGGACGGGGGCGGGGGGGCGCGTGTTTACCGGCACAATCACAGTAAGAACAGCAGGTGACAGCACTCTGAACGGCTGGGAACCTGCCCGTCTCCTGCACGTCTGAATATCCACTGGGCCGCGGCAGAGATCCAAGCGGAGCCCCTGCTGAGGGGTGGGGCAGCCCTCCTTCTCCTGTTCTGCAGTGAACACAGACTGGGCTTTTGTAAGATAAATGGTTAGGTGGGGGCAGAAGGACACCGACACTGCAGGCCAGGCCTGGCGGGAGGCAGAGCTTGTAAGGTTGAGCCTGTTGGATCAGGAGGCGGCGGGAAGGACATGGGCGGTCACACCCGTGCAGGGCGGGCACACACCGGTGGTCCAGGACTCGGATGGAGCTTGAGGAAGACAAGTGTCTGGCGGTGGCACAGGAAGGGGGCAGGGCAAGATGACCACGACCAAATCTCTGAGTAGATGAGAAGCAGCGCCCATCATCTGGAAGCTGCGAGATGGAACACTCTTGCAGCGAGAACTGCCAGATGGGCGCTGGTTACCCACCGAAGAGCTCGCCTGTTCAATTCCGTTCGTCCATTTGTGTGTTCCGTAGGCACTGCTTAGACAGGGTTGAGAAAAACAGGGGTGCTTTCTGCTCTGCCGGGCTTTAATTACTAGGGGAACATAGCCCTTTCACAAGTAATGAGAATAAAGGGTGGGATGGTGAGACTTTCGGGCAAATGGTAGAGGCGGGGCTCGCACTGTTTGGGGTTGCGTGGTTCAGAGAGAACAGGGCGAAATCCTGGAAGAGTTTCAAGATTTCCCAAGAGGAGTGGCTTTGAATAGAGACAGAGCAGTGGATGTGGGCTGTGCCCAGGGGCTTCCCCGTGGGTCTGGGGTCCCCACCAACCCTTCCCCACCCTTTCACTTGCTGTCACTGTGGGTGTGAAGTTACTCTCCTGGTTAACCCAGCTGGTGGAGCTCCTGCTGGGGCGGAGCCCCCCTTGGGTAGGGCTGCTCCTGCTCCCTGCTCCCGCTCTGTGCGTTTCCCCGGCACCAGTGAACGCGTATGTCTGGATCCTTGGCAGGGGACTGTGGGTGTGTGGCCAGGGTGAAGGGAGGGGGCAGTCTGGGGTGACAGGAGGCGGCTTTGCTGGGCTGCGGGCAAGTCTACGCCTCCCAATGCTTCTCCCATTGTCCCTGGGCACTTGGGGCCTGGGGGATGGATCTGGTTAGGGGAGGAGCCCTCCCCATCTGCCCACGGGTCCACCTGCCCTTCCCATGCTCGGTGCCTCCTCTTTTTTTTTTTTTTTTTTAAAGATTTTATGTATTTATTTGACAGACAGAGATTACAAGCAGGCAAGAGAGGCAGGCAGGGAGAGAGAGGAGGAAGCAGGCTCTCCGCGGACCAGAGAGCCCCATGCGGGGCTCGATCCCAGGACCCTGGGATCATGACCTGAGCCGAAAGCAGAGACTTTAACCCACTGAGCCACCCAGGCGCCTCCTCTTATGCACCCCTTCCAGCTGGCCAGAACTGGGCTCCTGATTAAGCCAGGCTGATGCCTGTCCTCAAAGCATGAAAACTGATGTGCATTCGGGAGCTCTCTCCCCGTCTCTCTGCATCGTGTTTTCCTTCATCTTGGATTCAGGGGGTTAACAGCAGACCTTGTGGCTCAGCTGGCCTAAGTGACTTCATTGGTCAGTTTTTCTTTCTTTTTTTCTGCCTGGCCATCATTTCTTTGGGGTTACTGCCCTCCCATCCCCCATATGTGGTCCATTTGCCAATGTTGGGCTGGGGTAGGGCACACACCTTGGGTCTGGCCAGTGAGAGTGCCTCGGCCACAGCGATTGGCTGAGGGATGAAACATGACCCCAACCTGGGCCATCACAGCCAACCCCAGGACGCTGCTGGAAGTTCTGGTGAAGGGCTGCTCTCCCCTCCAGAGCGGGCAGAGCTAAGGATGAAGGAAGCCAGAGGCTGCCAGGGGCGTCCTTGTCAGCAGGGTCAGCACCCACCACGGACCACACCCAGCCAACCTGGCGATGAGAACGCTCGGCCAGGCATGGGAGGCCCCAGGGAGGGGCTCTGCAGTGAGCTCCCCCAGTGGGTCCTGCTATGCTCTTGTATGAACCCACTGTTCCAGCAGGGCTCAAAAATTTAAATTCAGGCTTTTTGTGGAATAGCTTTAGTCGGCAAGCACTATTTTAATTTCCCTCAAGCGAAGAACAACGACGGGGCTAAAAGCATCTTATCTGCTTCTGTGCCTTAATTCAGGGGTTCACACCCCCTGTGCTTCGAACACCCAGATTCAACATGTCTTTACGCCTGCGGCTCGGGGCGGGGGCCGCATGGTTCCAGGGGTTGCACCCAGGTGCCCCCTCCTGCACCGCTGGGCAGGACTAGCCCCCTCTGGGGAAAGTGCCAATACCCACCTCGTCCCAGGTTGGTGACGAAATTGCCTGGTTCTCATTCACATGCAGTCTTTGGTTGAAAGTTTCTTGCCCTCCCCGACCGGAGCTTCTGTCCATCAACTCCTTCTGCGTCCTTTCCCCAACACCTCTGCGGTTAGGGTCGGACATGAGGAGGTGGGGAGGGAAGCTACTGCCCGGAGTTCCTGGACCTGCTCACGGTCCGGCCCCTGCACCAGAGCTTTGTCCCCTTGGTCCCGGGATCCCCTGGGCGGCCCCTTGCAGCAGGGTCTACGGTGACCCCGCTCCAGATTTTTTTGAAATTTTAAATTATTTATTTAAGATTCATGTAAATCCCAAAACTCATGCCAGCCCCCCTCCATGGGGTGACCCTCACTCTGCCCCAGCTCCCCTCTATGCCCTCCTGCGTGGGTGTTGATGTGGGACATCAGCCCTTTGGAAACATTGCTTGGAAGGCAGAAACTTCCACGAAGCCCAGGATGAAGCCCTGAAGAAGCTCTCCAGCTCAGGGACCTGCACCTGCCTCTGACTCCACTCCCCGGCCTGTTCTCAAAAGGCCTCCACCTGCCCCCCCCACCCCCCGGTAGGAGTACCTCCATCTAGCAGCGGGGGCCCCCTCAGTCTCTTACGGCATTCCAGGGGGCTGGCTTTCCAGCAAGGTCTTCCTTCTGCGACAGCAGCTGACAAGGCAGATCTCTCAGTCTTTGATTTTCTTCTTCACATACTGAGAGCAAATCTTGTGGCCTGGACACTCTCTGAAAGAGAGATTCATTCCTTTCCCTGCCTGTAGTAAAAGCTGCTTTCATAACTTCCAGCCTCCAGTCCGCCTCTGTCAAAGATCCATCAGCTCTGATTGCCACAGCAGCTCGTCTGACATCTGGTCTACCTCTTATTTTAAGGCACCGTGTCCTTTGCTCTCTCCGCAAAGAACTCCCCAGAAGATGAGGGCTCCCTGGGAGAGACAGGTCACCAGGACACGGGCTGTAGTCGGCCCCAGGCCAGAGGACGGAGGACACCTGTCCTCTTGAGTCACTGCGCAGCAGCCCAACACGGGGACTGAGCTCCGAGGGGCTCCAAGCACGATGTTTCCAATTTCTGCACGACCGCTGTATAGTTTATTTAATCGATACTGTGGTGTTGGCCAGAATGGGTGAAAAGTTCTTCATTTGGAATATTTCATTATCATAAATAGCCCTCTGGTTAAAATCGTCCTAAGTACACTTCTAAACACATTCACAACTGCTCCTGAGGATACGTCCCCAGATGCAGAATCTGCCGTGCAAAGACGGCTGATACTTCTCTGATACAATTTTGGTATCAAATTGCTGTCATGAATTTTGTATCAGTTTCTACTCCTCCCAGCCTGTGTCAGATGCTTTCTCACTGGGATTATCCACGCTTTTAATTCTTGCCAATTCAATAGTGAAAGAAATAGAATCTCATTATTATAATTGGTGATGTTTTGGGCTCACAACTGAAGGTCAGGCATATGGTGGTGATAATCTTCTAGAGTCAACCATTCAAAACTGTCCTTGTTCTAGAGTATTTCATTTTATAACTTAGAGGGTTTTTAAAAGCTAATAGAATATATTGATGAAACGTAACCAGACTTAGCGAGAAAGTGGCGGTTTTCGGTGGTCATGAGGGGGAAGCTCTCCAATTTCATGTTTCACCAAAAACAACATTAATGAGATAAATTGTCCAGGCAGAAAATTTGGGCGCTGTATTGACTCAAACCAACGAGTGAGCGAGGAACTGGTTATTAAAACAAGAACATCCTCCAACGAATCTGTTATGTGTTAATTCTCTAATAACCTCGTTGCGAGGAGCTTGGTGTTTGCAGCTTGCTGAAAGTTGAGTTTATTTCCTCCATTGTTCTGACTTTGCTATTCTGTGAGTAATTTTACAGATCACTAATTTCAATGCCACCATCTCTAAGCAGAATGAAGTTGCTACATTCTTCCAATTAATTAACCAACAAATTTAATTTCACACTGCAGAGCTTTGGAATAGGGACTGTTTACTGAAATTACCACTGCAAATAATGGAATGGGATGTTTACAGAACGAGCATTGAGTATTGTCAACGAAGTCTGGGCTAAATGTTAATAAATCCAGCACAGGGCGGGAAACCATCTGCTGGAGTTCCCATCTGCTGGAGGCCTTCGCCGTGAGCAGCCCGGTCTACACGGCCCGCGGATATGCGTGCGCACGCCCCTGCCCTCCGTGGAGAGATCGCCCGGCGCGGCCGTCTCAAAGCTGCCAAAGACAGTCGGCTCCTTATTTCTGGTCTGAAAAGACCCGCTTGCTGGGTCTTCAACAACAGGACAAATATGTCACTGAATACGCTTCATGTGCCATCTTGCCGCGGGCTCACTTCTCACGCTCTTTCCAGCCTGGCCCCCGGGTGTGCCCGCGATGGACAGGTGTTCGAGGAGCGTGTGTCCACCGTCCTGTGGTTGTGGCACGAGAGTCTTTGTTGATGACCGCTCAGGACTCGAGCGTTCCCTGTGTTTTGTTGGTAATCACATGGCTGGGCTGCTCCCCACCTCGCCGTCCCCCCTGTTCACACTTGAACCCATGCCTGGTGCTGATGCTTGTGAGTCAGGGGCTCCTGGTGGGGGGCAGTCACTGTCCTGGGATGCATTCCCAGCAGCTGGAACGCCAGAGCAGAGGGGTGTTAAGGTCTCGGGGCTTTATGCTTCTGGTCACCATCTCTAGTCCCGTGTGCGTCCTTGTCAGCAGTGTCCTTCCCGTCGGCTCCCTGGAGAGGAAATCTGTCTGAGAAAGAGGCTGCTTGCTTTCCAGGGTCTCCCTCACCCCCTCACAGCTGCAATCCCTGCTAGCTTCCGGTTTTGCTGGCTTATTTGCCCGTGGAGGCTGAGTTCCCAGCCGAGCTTGCAAACTCTGAGTCCACTCACTTCCTGAGACTGGCCACGGGCAGGACTTGCCGCCCATCTGCATCAGGAATCCCAGCTTTGAGGACAGTCAGTTCTCAAAAAGGCCGTATTCTGAGGGTGCCCCTGCCTTGCTGGAATTTGTGGAGCTGACCGGGGCAGGGGGTGGACCTCTACCCTTTCCCTGGGTTTACAGATCATGCTTGGCCTTAGGGGGCGGTCCTCAGCCTCCCTCGGGCCTCCCCTCCTGCTTTCCTGCCTCTGGTGCCCCGGCCCTGGGTCCTCTGTGGTTCCACTTCCCCAGAGAGCAAACCTATCTCCCGAGGAGTGGAGAAGGGATTGGGGGGCCATCCTGTCTGTGAATGTCCTGTTGTTGGCCCCTGCCTTGGCCCCTCCTGGTTCTCTGGAGCATCTCTCTGTTCCCTCTGGGCAGCCCTTCTGAGGGCACCTGCCTGCCAGTGTCCTGCCCTTTGCCAGGTCACACTTCTGGGCTCTTTGCCCAGGTGTATCAGCTAATGAGGAAGGGAGCTGTAGCCTTGAACCAGGGCACTGGCTCCAGCCGGAGAGGCTTTTCCACCAAAGGACCAGTGCTCTGCCTGGCAGCTGGGCTCTGCTGGGCAGGGGAGGGGGCTCCAGGCTGACTCTGGCTGTGTCTGCATCATGACCCCTGCACGTCCTTCCTCTGAGCTGTGCCGGGGTTTCCTTCTGTCCTCTCTCACTAGAGGGGAGACAGGGGGCTTGCCCCACATCTTGCAAGGGCATCAGGAAGCTTTGTGGTGTGGCCAGGTGAGGAAGGGCAAGGGCACGGTCGCCCTCATGCGCACACAGAGGTCCAGGCTGGGGAGGATTGAAAGGGGTTGCACAGGGGTCTTGGAAGGAAACTCCTCCCAGGGTGGAGATGCTGTGTTTAGGGAACTTGGCCCAAAGCCAGCGTGTCTGGGGCAGGAAGCACCAGCTGCCTGCCATGCAGGTGGGGGAGAGCTTGCCCTTTTTCCAGGGCAATGCCGCCAGGGTCTCCCTCTACTGTGCAGGGCAAGCCAGGGCAAGGCAGAGTCAGTGGTCATTGGATTGCTGGGGGCAGGCTGCAAAATTTAGGCATCTCAAGAGGAGGGAAGCCCAAGGCAGTCTTTGCTAACGGGGCTGCATTCTGCCCTGCAGAGTTGGAGGAGGACAGATCGTGTGCTGTTTGGAGCAAAGCGGGGGACCTAGGTGTGCCCGGACCACCTCCTCCTGGGGTTTCTGAAGGGTGAGGATGGGACAGGCCCGGGTGGCTAACTCCTGTGCCCCCCAATCCTCTAGCTGGTCTTCCTAATGTCAGGAAGTTGGTGTGGCAGAAAGAGAGACGAGGGTCCCGGCCCCCTCAGGACTCCGGAAGCATCTGTCCACAGCTGGTGGTGTGCTCCCGGAGAAACAGAGGCCCTCCCGGCCCCGAGGAGAGGAACAGAAGGCTTTGCGGATGTGTGTGTTCTCTGCACACATGGAAGGAATGAAGCCCTGTCCTCATCTGCTGCGAGGACCTGAGGAGGAACAGGAGCCAGTCCCTTCGGCTCCTAGGCCCCCAGCGTGAGAGCTCCCCAGAGTTTCTAGCTCAAGGGACCCCCTCCTGCAGTCCTTCCTCTGACCGGTCTCGTCCTCTGTCCCTCCCTCCCGTCCAAGGAAGCATTTCCAACATACAGAAAAGTCTGGAGGAGAAACGTGATGACTCCCACCCCACACCCACTATCAACATGGAACACATATAACTTTTGGTCTTATTTGCTTTACACCGAGAACAGTTTAGACAAGAAATCATGACAGAGACAGCGGAAGCGACGATGCGTCTGAGCCAAAACAGGACTCCGGTCTCACCGAGTAAGTCCTCCAGGCGGGATCAGAAACTATCCGACTATTTCCAATTGATTAAACTGTGTGTCAGCCCAAAGCTCAAGAATATTTCCAAAGCACGTGTCTGTCAAGGAAGTTGTGTCCAGAACATAGAGGAACTCTCAAAATTCAGCGATATGAAAAGAAACAACTCAATAAAAAACGAGGAAAAAACGGGACTTTATCATGGAAGGATGACAGTTACACACGGGGACGAGCATCAACCACGTTCCTTGTCAAAGACGTTCCAAGAACCAATACTCTGAGAGCACGGGCTTCCTTCCTTCCTTCCTGGAAGGGTGGGCGGGTCATATGTTGCGGGTGTCCTGTTCCGGGGGCTTTGATGTGGGGACAGTTGTGCATTCGCGGAGAGGCTGGGAGCAGGTGGCAGGGCTCCCTGTACCCGAGGCTGCCCCCGCCGTGGCCGATATCACCCGGTCAGCCTTGAGGCATCTCTGTCCGGTAAAGCCCGTCCTTCTCCATCACCAGGTGTTCTCTCATGTCCCCTCCCTGTCCGAGGCTCACACCCCGGGCAGCACAGACACTCACCTGTGGTGCTTTCTCCTCCTCCCGTGTCTCTGGGCTGAGACAACTTCTCAGATCTTCCCCATGTGTGGTGACCTTGCTGGCGTCACGGGACACGGCTCTGCAGTGTGTCCTTCATTACAGAGCTGGGGTTTGGGGGAAAAGACCTCAGGAAAAGTGCCACCGCCATTCTTGGGTCCTATTCCGCATTCCATGCTGGGGAAAGCGCGCCGGAGCCGCCATCCAGCACCAGGCCGTCCTGCCTCCGGGTCCCTGCAGAGCGGGTGAGCAAACCCACACTGCAGGAAGAACTCCCGTTTCTGCCGCACAATCAGCTTGGACGGAAGCCGGGGCCACCTCTGGTCTCTGCGTGTGATGTGGGTGCGGGGCCACATGAGAAGATAATTTTGCACCCCCCTCCGACCCCTGCAGCAGAGACGGCAGGCCTGGGCACAGCTGGAGTGGATGTGGCATGCTACAACAACGGCATCCACGGCAGGTGACCGCTGGAGGTAAGACGATGGTGGCTTAGGGCGCGGACAGTGGGTGCAGAGGGAGGGGACGGGTTCAGGAATTGAGGGGAGGCGAAGATGTCCCTCTCATGTGCAGTCATGGGGCCGCTGGGAAAATCGTGTTGGGCAGGCGCTGGGGCTCTTCATTCCCCGGCTCGTCCCTGGAGACGTGTGGCTCTGTGTGCAGCCATGACCCTATGCCTACAGCACCCCAGGCCCTCTGTGCTGAGCCCCCAGACTGAGCCGTCACGGGCATCGTCATGATTCAGGTCCCGAGGGTCAGGCACGTCCTGGGCAGTTGAGAAGGGACAGGAATCAGCACCTGGTGGTTCCCCATTCTCTGTGATTACTGTGGGACCCTTGCCTGCCGCCCCCTGAGCACCCGGTCCCCTGAGGCCGTCCAGCCGCCAGGCCTATGGTGGCTGCGCCCGCAGAGGACTCTGGCTGGGGCCGCAGACCCTGAGCCCCACCCCTGCGCTGTGCACACACTCTGGGCTCTGCGGCCGGCAGGCTGAGCGCCGTCATTCACCCCCAGCCCGCACCCCGGGGTCCTCCTCCGCCCAGTTGCTCACAGGCTGGTCATTAGGACGACCACGTGCTTAGAGCTGCACCAGGCGCTGCGTGCATTTCAGCTAACGTCCACTGCGCAAGGCCGCCGGGTGTGACTCTGAAGCTGTGGGGCCCTTCGCACCCAGTTCTGAAGGTGACCTTATGCACCACTCCCCGCTTGCTTCCCAGGGGCGGGTCTCCAGGGTCCTCCTTTGCTGCTGTCCAGTCTGCTCTGGACATGTCTCCTGCTCGCTGGGCGGATTCTTGCCCCTCGCCCTCGCCCTCCCACAGCATCTTCCCGTGGACAAAGCATCTGCAAAACGCCCCTGGGCCCGGTCCCGGTTTCCCGGGACCCCCTGACCCCAGGACGGGAGCCGGGGCTTCTCCTGGTGTCTGGGGGCGAGCAGCGGGGCTGACCCTGCGCTTCCCCGGGGGTCTGGGCCGCCGCACCGGGAAGACAGTCCCCGGCATGGACGCTCCAGCTCCTCGGACACAGGAGAGATGGACGCTTCCATCCAGCCATTCACGCGTCCACGCAGTAAATCACAGGCGTCCTGGGAATGAGTCTGTTGTTTCCGGACAGACACTTGCGTGTCAGCCCCGCGGGCAAGGTGAGCGCACGGCTGTGGGAGCCGCGAGGACAGCACAGGGCCGTCCCCCTCGCTCAGGACCGTGGACCCTATAGGAAAGAGCTCTCTGACCCAGCGGGGACGTTGTGACATCACGGGGCCAGGACAGGAGGCGTCCCCGAGGGCCATGCCCTGTGGCCATGCTTAGCACAGAGGGTCTCGGGGACAAGAGTGAACCCTGACCTCCCTCCTAGAAATGCTTTTCCTTGAATTTGTGTTTGAAAGGTGACAAGGAGAGGGCAGCTCTCTGAGGCAGTGACCCAGATGCGGAGGCCGAGATTGAGACTGGCATGTGCCCTGGGATGGGATGGGGCCGGCCAGACTGTCCCAGGTCCGGCTAAGATGATCTCCACCTGCTGCCTGGGTGGAGGCCAGCCCGGGTCGTCCCCCAGTGTCTCATGGGCTTGGGTCGGATGCGCAGGTGTGCAGGACTCAGTACCAGTACTGAGGGAGGGACACCTGTGCCCGGGGGTGTGACCTGTGGCCCCAGGAAGGCCGGTCACTTCCCCAAAGTGGCTGCAGGTGGGTCCAGCCAGTTGGTGCCCGTTTCATTTGGGCTACTTCTCCCAATCACTTGAATTTCAGTGAGAACAAGTGCATTTTGGTTAATCTGGACCTGGAACGGCTCCCTCTGCCTAAGGCTCCTGAGGCTGGTCACCCGGCCGGGGCGCATGCAGCCCCCATGGATGTTTGCAGAGCCCAGTAGACAGCCAGGGTCACCGAGGCCCGCGGCAGAGGCTGGCCCCCAGGATCCTGTGGGGAGCCCACCCCCCGAGGCCCACGGTCACTGTGGAGGACAGGGTGGGCATCCTTGTCTCCATGTGGGGAGACACAGCCCAGCGGGTTTTTGGGTTCCGGCCCTGCTGCTGGGGGAGCTGGGACGGAGCACTCTGCCTCCCACCACGCTGTAGGAGCCCTAGGACTCCCCCCAGCTTCTGTCCGGCCGCACGGAGGCCAGGCTGCCCTGGCCTTGGGGATCTGGGCAGGAGCAGTATTTCCATTTTGTGGCTGGGCCAACTGAGTCTGTCTCCAGGCTTCCTCTCCCTCCCTGGGGCTCTGGGGGAGGCGGATGGAAGAAGCAGGTGGAGCGAGGGCAGCAGTCCGCCTGGCTGGGGCCCTGAGCAGGAGGCAAGGAGCCCGCAGGCCTCATCTGGCTGTGGGACACTTGTGACCAGCAGCCCTGTTGTGCCATTACTGTCCTTGTTCTGAACAATGCTCTGAGGGACCCCCCCGGCGGGTGGCAGAGAGGGGCCCAGCCCAGAGTGGGTGTGCTGAGAGGCTGTCTCCAAGGACAGAGTCTGCAGAGAACGTTTCCCTAAAAGCACAAACTATTTCAGACGTTCCGGCCGAGCTGAGAAGTGTTTCAATTACTTCCAGGCAGTGAATGTGCCCTGAGCAGTCCCTCGGGCCCTCCTGGGTCCTGGAAACCAGTTTCCACTTTCACTTAAAAGCCTAGCAACAGGGAAGGCCCCCGCACTTGCGCTGCGTAGGCGGGGACTAGCCCTGCACTCCATTGTCCAGAAGCAAGAACTGCCCTCCCGGGGCCCAGGGCTGGGGAGGCCTCAGCCATCTGCTCACATGCCAGCTTGCCGGGCAGCCTCAGGATTGGGGGGATGGTGTGGACCGGCTGGGGGCCCCGGGCGGGCATAGCCATGCCCGCAGGTAACCGATGGGGTGCACCAGGGTTCCCAGGACGCACGCGGATCTGTGTTAAGGGTGGACCGGAGGAAGGACGGTGCCTTGGATCCGGGCTGTGCACGAGCTGCTCTGGAGGGAGGGGCGCTGGGGAAAGCAAGAGGCAAAAGGGCCTCTTAAAAAATACAAAGACATTTCTCAGTTTGCTTTGGTTTGGGATCTGTGGCTGGGGTTTATACCCGGGGCCCCTGGCTGTCCCGGAACCGCACGGCCTTTGGAGAGGTCTGGGGCACCCGGCGGGGACAGGGAGCTGCGGGGGCGCCTACCAGGGCCCGCCCGGGTCACGAACATCCGCCAGGGACTCTCCACCGGGGTCTTCCCGCCGCGTGCCGCCGCCTCCCTAACTGAGGTGACTCGCGCTCCCGAAGGCCCGAACTGTTATTTGCGATGACTGCGCCCGTGGCTGCGCTTCGGGACCGCCTCCCCGCACCGTCAGGGCTGCCTGTGGCGCGCTCCGGTAGATTCTGGAACACCCGAGGTGCGGAAAAAGCAGGGGGCTGGGTGCGGGTCGTCGCGGTGACAGGCCTGTGGGACGGGCACAGGGAGACGTCTCGCCACACCCTGTCTCGGTTCGTGCCCGTGCTTGCCATTCCAGGCTGTTTCCCTTTGTGGGGACGAGTCTCCTGGGGCCGTGGCAACACGCCACAGACTGGGAGGCTTGAAACCCCCAGACTTGCTGCCTGTTCTGGGGGCTGGCAGGGGCGCCTCCGCATCCCCTCCCCGCCCTCACCGCCCACTGCCCGCGCCTGTCCCATCTCCCTCTTCTCTCCTGTCACGGGGACCGGCGCCGATAATGACTTGAAATACTTGTGCGTGTCCACATGTGTGTACACGTGTGTGCAGGTGTGTGCGTGATGTCTGTGAGCCTGCTGGCGTGTTTGCTCACACGTGGGACTGGTGTGTGCACGTGTGCATGTGTGTGTGGTCCTTTGCACACGTGCCCGGCTGAGTGCTCATGCGAGTGCATGGAAGTGCCGGGCCACAAGGCCCGGGTGAGTGTGCTGCCTGGGCCCTGCCTGGTGGCCTGCTGCCCGGTTACCAGGATGCACTGATCTTCCTTGGCCTCCGCGGGGCTCCTGGGAGGTGAGGCAGGACTGCGTATGGTGATTTCAAAAGGACAATGACATTCAGAAAGCAGTAGCAGTTCAAGGTCCCCAGCCGCCGAGTGACCAAACGGGGTATAGACTCATGTGTCCTGTCACTCCGAGGGTCGTCTGGTCGTCACACCCCGTGGACCTTCCCCATCTCAGTGTCTTGGCGAGCTCATTGTCACTGGGGGGACCAGGCAGATCCACCCTCCGCCCCCAGAGACCAGGGCCACGGTGACGTTCCACCTAACCCCCCCACCCGACGTGGCCCGGGCCACCAACGCCAGGCCCTGGGAACGTGGCTGCTCCAGAGAGACATGCTGTCCGTGTCAGATACACGCTGGCTCTCAAAGCCTTGTGTGCCGAAGGATATAAAGCACGTCCTTAGACGTTCCACAGGGCTGACGCAGGAGAAGGTGCAGGGAGCAGTGACCCCCAGAGGTGTCGGGCGGAGGGTGTGGGTGTGCAGAGCCGTGGTAACTGGGCCGGCCGCTCCTCTTCCTGGGCCTTTCCCCGGCTGGACCGCGGGACCAGCACTGAGCGCCAAGCGTGCGAGGGGTTGTGTGTGTGCGTGTGTGTGTGTCTCACCTGTGGGCAAGATGTAAGGGGCAAGTGACATTCATCCCACATGTGCCCTGGCTGCTTCTGAGGGTCAGACAGGCTGACAGGAATACTGTGGGTCCAGCTGTGACCGCAAATCCCCATGTTGGATCCCTAAACCCCAGGACCCCAGAATAGGACTGTGTTTGGAAACAGGGTCTTTAATGAGGTGAGGGAGGCAAAATGAGGTCCCTGGGGTGGCCCTAATCCCATAGGACTGGCATTCTTATCTGAAGAGATCAGGACACAGACACGCAAGGAGGGACGACCTGGGAAGGAGACGGCCGTTTGTGCACCCAGGAGAGCCCTTGGGGAGACCGGCCCTGCCAGCCTGGGTCCCAGACCTCCAGCGTCCAGGACGGAAGGAGTAAATGTCTGTTGTCTAAGCCCCGCCCCTCCGCCCCGGTCTGGGGTGTTCACCTCCGAGGCCTGAACGGACTGATGGGCAGCCTCCCCTCTGTCCCTGCAGCCTCCGGCCTCCCAGGATGTATTCCTGGACGGGCCTCTTCCTCGGCCTCTCTCCCAGCGGGTGGTGGGGCCACACACTCTGCCCTTTGGACAAGGTCAGTTCCACCTTCCCATGGGAGGCCAGCCCTCCCTGGGGCTTTTTGCTGCTCCAAATGCTCCCCGAGTCCCGGAGCTGTGTGTACATGTCTCTCGGGGGTTGGGCGCCAGGGTGGGGGCAGCTGCATGTGGGTTGGGGCACCTGCCCCTGCCAGGTCAGGGCTGAGCTCGAGAACTCCCCCTCAGCGAGCGTCACCTCCGCCCCGTGGAGTGAAGAGAGAGAAGGGAGAGGAGTGGAGAGAGAGAAGCCGGACTGTCACCATCTTTCCGTTCCACGCGTTTCTTGTTTATGCTGTGGTTCCCACTCAGGTCCGTGGGGTCTCTAGCTGTGTGTGAGGTTTGATGTCCGAATGTGTGATGTTTCCTCATTCCCGTGTTGCCGTCCAGAGCGGGACTTGAAATCCACGTGCGCAGGCACAAGCGCCGGACAAGGACGTCGGTGTCAAGCTGTCGGGCATGACATTGTGCAAACACGTCGGATGCCGCTGTGAAGTTTGTTGCTGAAATCGTGCACGCCCCGCGGACTTGGGGGCCTGCCTGAGCCCTCCACGAACGACAGAAGGGGCTTGAGCCCCTCATGGGCGCACTTGCCAAGTGGCCTTGTTTTCCGGCAATTTCTGCCGTCTACAATTTGGGGCTGTCTTGTCCGACACCCACGACCTTTCAGATGTTTTATCCGTTTTTGTTTTTTTTTTAAGATTTTATTTGTCAGAGACAGAGAGAACACGGGCAGGGGGGAGGGCAGAGGGAGCAGCAGGCTCCCTGCTGAGCAGAGCCCAACCGGGGGCTGGATCGCAGGACCCCGAGATTGCTCCCGTGCCGGGCGGTCCTCAGGCCTGCGGGCCTCTCCCCGCCTGCGTTATTCCTTCGCGTCCTCGCGGCGCGGACAGCGGCCGAACAGGACGCGGTGTCGTGGCCGCTCCGCGCCCGGCCCGTCGGCTCTGACCGCTCGTGCCCGCGGTTCCGTCCCCGCGCTGGGCTGTCCCGCTCCGTCCCCCGACTCTCTCGCGGGTTTTCTGACTCCTCTGGCGCCGCCTGTCCTGGCTCCTGCTCCGAGGTCGTGGGCTCCAGGCCTCCTGCCGTGTTGGCGTCGGACGCCCGCGCGCCTCAGCTGACCGTCCGGCCCGCGCTCCCGGGCCCCACCCGACCCGCGCGCGCTCCCGCCGCCGTCCACACCGGGCTCCC
>PISX010005115.1:0-66925 GCA_004024625.1 Mellivora capensis | reverse complement strand
CTCGCGCGGGATCCCACGGACGCGCGTCGGTCCTGCGGCCCCTCCTGGACACGAGGGCGGCTGAATCACCGCGGCCTGGAGCGGGGGGTTTGCAAGGCGGCTGTGGGGCCCCTGCGCGCCCGAGTCACCGAAGCGGCTGTCCCGCGCGGCCCGTCCGAGCGCGCGAGCCCCGGGGCGGGGTCGTGCCTTCCTGGGAGCTACACGCGAGACTGTTGTCACCGGCGCTCTTAGGTCACCGACTCGCTTATGTCACCGGCACTCTTACGTCACCGGCGCGCTTACGTCACCGACGTGCTTACTGAGGGAGGGAGTTGAGTCCCCATTGGCGCAGTGACCCACCCATTGACTCCAGCTGCTCCTTCATGGGAAAGCGGGCCTGGGGGGGTGATTGCTCCTCTGCTGGAGGAGCGTTGGGGGGCGGGGGGGGGGCGGGAGAAGCTGCATCTGGTGACCTCGTTCCGACTTGGGGTGCCCACGGACCAGCCCACCATGGACGAGCCACCTGTACCTTGGGCGACGGTGACCCTCCTGCCCGGGGTCCGAGCCCACACGCTCCCATCCTGAATGTGTGTCCACATGCACCACCTGGACACCCGGACGTGCCTATCTGCTCCAGCCCCCAGGGTCGCCCTTCACGCCTTGGAGGCCCAGCCCCAGTGAGACTGGCAAGATCAGTGAGGTGAAATGATGTATATTGTGTCCCGGGTGCCCAGCCCGGGTTAGAGCAGAGCCTGGCCTGGCAGCTGCTGTCCAAGCACGCGGCCAGGTGCTGGTGGACATCAGGCCCAGGCTCCAGTTCCCAGAGGAGCCGGATCTGACGCACATTTACAGACATTAGCACGTGTCCGTGGCTTCAGACCCACAGCAGGTGCCCGAGACGTCTACCCTCCGTTCTCCTCCCGTGTCTTCCCACACTCACAGGGGGGCCTATGGAACCACAGAACGGTTTTCGGGAGCCGAGTCTGCAGACAATGTCCTCACTCCCCAGGACGCCCGCTGCCCCGTGAGCTTGCAGCTTGTCTCCATTTCCCACTTACACTGTAGCCTGCCTGTGTTCCAGAAGCTTCCCTCGCTCCTGCCGTTCCCCACCCCTTCCTTCCCACCCAGCCCCCACCCTGCACCACCAGGTAGGCGCAGTTTGGCCTCCTTGCATCCCACGGGCAGCCCACTTCTTCTGGGCCAGGGCCGTCCCTGAGGCCCGTGAGCCGGTAACGTGCTCGGTGGTGTTTGCCTGGCTTGGTTGAGTCCGAGTCATTGCCCCAGGACGGCACGGATGGATCTGCCGGTCTCTGCCCATATGCACACTCAGGCAGGGCTGGACGCGCACCCTGTCAGGCAGCCGTGAGCTCCTGAAACCCAGCCGAGGCCGCCTCCTTCAGTGACTTCCAGCCGTCACCCTGGGGCTTCCACACTTTCCAGCCGTCAGCCCAAACCCTCCTGAAGCCAGAGGATCAGCGATCGGCTGCATTTGGACTTCCTGAAACACGCTGGTTCCCACCTTCCCCGACTTCACGCTCATGAGCACCGACCCTGCAGCACTTGAACACAAAGCGGCGGGAGCCGTGCCGGGCGTGCAGTCACGCGGTGCCTTTCCTGGGCCACGCACGTCCAACAGCTGTCTCACGAGGTACCAACGGACAAGGGACCAGAAAACTCCCCCATAACGTGTGCATGAATTTTAATGGATGCCAGAAAGTGATGGCAGCTTGTAGGCGCTGAAGCCTGGAGCTTTTAATGTCCCATTAAAGATGTATGTTGCCTTTCAAAGCCTCTCGGAAGTGGAGGTTCCCGCTGAGCGAGATGACATCAGCTGCCGTGGGATGAGTTCCGTGCAGAGCACATGTGCGTGTGTGGGGGGCGCCTGGTGTCTGGGGGCTGCCCCACCCAGGCGAGCACTGATGGTGGGCAACAAGCTCGGGGCGCGGGAGTGGGCGCGGTGAGAGCAGCAGCGAGCACCATCAATTATGGAACAAGCTCAGGTCTGCGGGCACAATCCGTTCTGACAGGAGCAAGGCGTGCAGCCAACCGCTGCGCACCTGGGGAACCCCCGACTGGGTCACTTCCTGCCCTCGTTAGCATGGCACCCGCAAACCCCGAGAGAGCCGTGTGAAGCTGCCTCAGTACAGGCGGTGCCTGGCAACGAAGGACCAGGTCCATGACTTCGGGGACCCAGTGTGTTTCCAAGGCTTGAGCCCTAGCAGGGGGCAAGGAAGCAGAGACCTGTGTGTTGGACAGCGGGTAACACTGAAGCTTGAGCAAAGTCCCACCAGCCTCATCTTTACCGTAACTGCAAAGTGTATAAGTTGAAGTGAGGGCACGTCCCAAATTTCCCAAGATGGTCCTACTGCCCTGGAGTCCCCCACATAGCTTTTTATTAATCCTGGTGTTTTTTTTAGAGAAAGAGAGAGAGAGAACTCAAGTAGGGGGAGGGGCAGAGGGAGAAGCAGACTCCTGGCTGAGCAGGGAGCCCTACTTGGGACTCGATCTCAGGACCCTGAGGTCATGACCTGAGCTGAAGGCAGATGCTTCACCAATCGAGCCACCCAGGCGCCCATATTCATTCTGGTTTTTATCCCAGCAACAAGCTGGATAGCTTGGTGGACTGCCCTGGGCGCTGACGTGGGGTGTGTGGGGACACAGGATGAAGCCCGCGGTGGGGCAGGACAGACTGCCAGTCCCCACGAGTGAAAGTCCGCTGAGAAACCATCAGCTTGTGCCTCAAAAGTTAGTAGTTATTTTAAGATTGTAATGCACAAAGGTGAGAAATTAAGACGTACAATGTCAGAGGCTGCATGTAGAAGTTGCTTTGGGAGGCATGACTTTTTAGATCAAACGGCTGTCACTGCACATTAATTTGTCATTTCTATTTCTGGATTTTCTGCTTGTATCAAAAGTGAAGTCATATCTGTTTAATATGTGGCCTCCATTTCCAAAAAGAGAATTTCAAAAATCAGTCGGATCATGTCAGTTTTCGTCAGAGTCATTAGATCCCTTAAAGTAGAAGCTGAGTTAATAAAAATGGTTTCAATTTCTTCATCTAATTCAGGGGTCGACAAAAAGCTGTCACAGGTTTATCTCACGGACGATGGGACCTCTGACATAATTCCGAATGGTATCCTAGGTTCAGTTTAAAAGTCGATGTTGAAGATAAAACGAGTTCTCTGTGGTGCTCAGGTCGACACATTTTCGTCACGTCAGGAGTGGAAAAGCAGAGCCCGTACTGAATGACGAGCCCCCAGCCTGAAATGTTCTTGCTGGAGCCCGAGACCCACCATCCAGGAAACGCAGTCTCTGCGCACGGGCTCGAGGAGGGCGCGGGTGTGGGCACTGCTCTTGGGACTCCGGGAGCCTCGATGCCCGTGCCGGGAGTCTGCGGGACACAGAACATAATGAGCAAACAGGGACCTCGGGTGAGCTTTGGAAACTGGAGGGGAACCCCGCGGAAGGCCTGGGGCTCAAACACGCCACAGTTCAAGCCAGGGAATGCACAGGCAGGCTCCGCAGAGGCTTGGATGCAGCAGGAGGAAGGAGGGTCGGCGACCTTTGTGGAGGTTGGGGGAAACTGCCCAAATGGGAGCCTGCGGAGATGCACCGAGCGCCAACGACCCGCCCAGCGAGCATGCAGTGGGGCCCCGGGGGTAGAAGAGGGGGAAAACGCAGCACGTGTATATCCAGTAGAAGCTGCGTTTGCTTGACAAGTTTATCAAATTCAACCCACCGACTGGAGCAACACCCCAAGCCCCAGGTCACAGAAGTACCTCCCACTTCCCGGGTACCAAGTACAAACCCCAAAAACGAAAGCTGGGAGAGCGAAACCCTGGGAACAGCCAGAGAAGGGAGGCCCGTGACAGAGGGAGGAATGACGAACAGAACCCATTTCTCACCAGAAGCACGAGCGTCCTCCAAGTGCAGGAAGACGTGGGGGCGGGGGGTTCCACAGCGGGGTCTTTGAGGTCTGGGAGCCCAGCAACATCACCTTATGCGTGGCAGGCCCTCGGCACGAGGACTGACGGAAGAGCTTCCGGCTGGAAGGAACAGGCAGCAGGTGGGGACTTGGTCACCAGGAAGGAAGACTGTCATCGAAGGTTGTGACCCAAGAGCCGTAAGTGTGTTGATAATTAGGAAAGCCGATTTTCCTTTTTTAGGGGGGTCAATTTAATACCAGAGGCAAAACGGTTAATGCCGTGTTTGGGGCTTACAGCATTTCAAAGTAAACGCGGGCCCGCAGGTGCGGGAGGTCTGAGGGTTTTTAGGGGGTGTTTGCTGGGAGTCAAGGTGTGTTGCAGGACATGACGGACGGCGTGCGTTGTGTCTGCAGAGGAGCCCCTAGAACACCACGCGGAGAGATGCAGCGAGACTGTCCGTACGATCCCGTCGCCGCGAGGCGCTCTGCGGCCGGAACGCTTGTGCAGACCCACCAAGCCCATGCGTTGGTCAGAGCAAAATATTTTGGGAAGTTACGTGATTGCGACCAGCTTAGTGCAGCGCCCGCTTCCTCCTCTGCGGTTGGTCGGAGCGACAGGCGAGCTAGAGCCGTCCGTGATGCGCGCGTCAGAGAAACGCTCATAGCAGGCACAGTCCGTGCGCGTCAGGGTTTGCCGACCTTCCTAATCCGTTCCCCGGGTTGGGCCCCAAGGAAGCCCCACGCCGAAGAATGTGGACACGTGAGGATTTTTCTTTTTCTCTTCTTGGCCAGATGTTGAATGGAGAGTTAGAAAAGGCAAGGGGGGCGCCTGGGTGGCTCAGTGGGTTGAGCCTCTGCCTTCAGCTCAGGTCATGATCTCAGGGTCCTGGGATCGAGCCCCGCATCGGGCTCCCTGCTCAGCGGGGAGCCTGCTTCCTCCTCTCTCTCTGCCTGCCTCTCTGCCTACTTGTGATCTCTGTCTGTCAAATAAATAAAAAATTAAAAAAAAAAAAAAGAAAAGGCGATGGAGTTTCGGACACCGAGTTGCTAAGCAGATCTGTGGTTTCAGCGAGGGCGAGGTTGAGGGCGGGTCAGGGCTCCTCCGCCCGCCAAGGCCTGGGTACTTCCTGGAAACAGCACGTCTGGGGCTCCTGACACGGAAGGCCTGGCCAGGAGCCCGCATGTCCAGGGCGCAGACCACAGAGCCGCTGGAGCTCACGCTGGGCCGGCCTGTCCCTGGGGCAGCTGTGTGCTCACGGGCCACCCCCTGCCTGATGGCCGGGGCCCGTCCTTGGGCCGCCAAGTGCTGTCTGTTCCTGTCCTTCCAGTTAGGGTTCACCGCTGAGTTTCTCCGTGTGGACCCCAGCTCTCGTATCTCTGGGGGCTCACTGGGTTCCCTCCGCAGCTCGGGAATCAGGGAGTCCCAACCCGCAGATTCACTGTAGACAGTGTGGCTCCCAGGGACAAAGAGGCACTGGGGTCGTCTGATGGAATAATTCTCTTGCTCATTCAATCAGCACACATGTGCCAAGGACTGCTCCAGGCATCAGCCCCGACCCTGCGCTGGAGAAAAAGACCGGCTTGATGCTGTGTTTTCCCAGAGCTTCCCTGGATCCTTCTGTGGCCCCACAGCCTCTGACCCAACCCTTCACTCTGGCTAACCTTGCCCCCCCGGGAACCGGCCTGAGCTCACACCTGTGCAGCAGCCAACACCCTTTGACCAGTGGGACGGAAGCCCTGGATGGCCGCCCTGATCTGAGAGAGGGGCCAGGAGACAGGGCGACATCAGACTCTGGGTCTCTTTGGAAGGTCGTGCCGAGGCACAATGTGGTCCTGATATAACCCTATAGGTCTTCGGATGTATGACTGTGGGGACCCCACAAATCACGCGGCCAGTCCTGTCTAAGGTGGGTGCTGACAGAGAGACGGGGGACACCAGAGAGAGGGAGGGGTCCAGGCTGAAGCCCAGCATTTTGCTGCTAGTAAGACGGCAGGCACTTGAGGGGCAGGGAGAGGAGAAAAGGAAGGGGCTAGAACCTTGTGACCCTAACAGATCATTCGCTGTCTGACGGAATGCTGTGTTTTCGAAAAACCAGGAGAGCTTGTGGCTTGGAGAGAGACCAGGACAGATGTAAATAAGAGCAGGTTTAGAATTCAGTTAAATCTGCATAGGTGTGTGGGTGGGTAACACATCAGAGTCGACTTACCCAGCAAACACATAGGACGCCCACAGCGCAGCTGGGTGGGAGGCTCTCCAGATGAGTGAGTGGCACTGATGGGACATGTCGAGTCCTGAGATGCTCGAATCTGCTCCGGGTGCTGACTGTCACCACCGAGGACTGGCTGGTGGCCCCAAGCCACCGTCTCCCTAGAACCCACATTGATTAGCTAATAGGGTGTCGGCGAAGTGCTCAGGGCGACACCCGGAGAAACCCTAGCACAGCCTCAGGGCCCCGCGTGACTGCAGCGCAGCTGCGGCCATTCCCCGGTCCTGGAGCGACCCCCGCATGGAAGAAGGAGGGCCGCGGACGGTGCTCAGGTGTGAGCACTGCTCTTTGGTTGGTGAGAATATGGGAGTCAATGCCTCTGTTCTCTCCTCCCATTTCATATACACTGACCCTTTGTTGTTTTTTTACAAACTGAGATTTTTTTAAAAAAAGAATAATAACAAGAAAGCACAACAACCAGAGTGAAATGTTTAGGAGGGACATAGCCCTGTTAGAACGGGATCGGAAGGACCGGTCTATATCCGCACTTCCGGCAGAAGCGATGCTGCCCCCTCTGTCTGCTGCGATGTCGCTGGGAAGCAGCCCCCGGGCCTCTCTCTGACCCAAGCCTGGAAGGCAGAGGTCAGCCTGGAACATGTATTTGTGCCATAAAGCAAGGAAAAATGAACGATCAAAGATTTCAAAGTAGCTCCCAGGTTGTGGTGTTTGGCCATTGGGAGACAGATGACTGTGATCCCAAAAGCCTAAACATGCACGAAGCTGTCTGGGCCCTGGAGGAGGAGGGGTCTCCGTGGGAGCAGAGTTTCCGTTTCCAGTGGCGAAGCAGCTGCGAGTGTGACTCGCGGCCCGACCGCCCTCGGCGATACCACCCTGTGCACTCCAAGGCGGGTTACCCAGCGGATGTTATGGGGCGTGTCAGAGGGCAGAAGCGGGGGGAGTGGCAGAGGCAGAGGGAGACGCAGGCTCCTGGGGAGCAGGGAGCCCGATGCGGGGCTTGATCCCGGGACCCGAGATCATGACCTGAGCCAAAGACAGACGCTTAACCCACTGAGCCACCCAGGCGCCACTCCCCACTCCCCGCCATGGTATGTGTTTTTAACCCAAGTTTATAAAAGGAAGGCTTGGAGATCAGAGAAGAAAGTGTCTGGATAGGCAGAGCGGCCGAGCCTGGGACAGCCATTCCCCCCGTGAGTTCCTTACGGAGCGTGGGGCGTCTGGGCAAACTCCTCGCGGGTCTGTGGGCATTCCCAGTGTAATAGTAGTGGCGATGCTCCAGACGGTCATGATTTTAGGATGAGGGTCATCGTGGGGCCTGTAGGCAGTGGTGAGAGCCCGTGATTGTATGCTGTGTAGAGGGGCCTGCGTGCTGGAGTCACGAACAACAGGAACGGTGCCGAGCACCTGCTCAGGAACGCCGTAAATACACCAGGACGGGCCCCTGCGACGTGTGTGAGGAACTGCAGGGAGAGAAACGGGGACAGGAAGCAGGAAGCAGGCGCTCACAAGCCGGCAGCGGGAAGCCCTCGCAGGCAGAATCACGGAGCAGGGAGGACAGACCGGGGGTCCCTGCACACACGTGGGCCCAGGCCACGTCAGCGCCCCGCGCCAGTGGAAGCAGGACGTCCCATGAGGACGACAGAACGCAGGTCCCGGGACAGAGAGCGCTAAGGGGGAGAGAGGGTTGGATCCAATACAAGACGCACGGGAACCCGACGTAGGGCACGACACACGTTACGGGGACGGATGACAGAAGGGCACTGCCGTGTTCACACCTTTGAGGCCAGGACATTGTGGAAATGTCAGCATCTCCAAATGAGCCTGCCTCAGCATACCCCCAAGGGGCGCACCTGCGGTTAGGGTTTGTGGAAAACAAGCCAGTTCTAAACTTCCCACGGAAATGCAAAGGGTCAGTAAGAACCAAGACGCTTTCGAGGAAGCAGGGCAAAGTTGGGGGGCTTGGAACAACAGAGCAGCAGCCACTGGATGCGGAGGTAACTGGGGAAGTTTGTATGGGCACACGACGCAGGGTAAAAACCCTACGTGCACTCACACAGATGGGGCCCCTGGATCGATGGCAATGAGAAAAGGAAGTCATTTTTTTTAAAAGATTTTATTTATTTATTTCACAGACAGATCACAAGTAGGCAGAGAGGTAGGCAGAGAGAGAAGAGGAAGCAGGCTCCCCGCTGAGCAGAGAGCCCGATGCGGGGCTCATCCCAGGACCCTGGGATCATGACCTGAGCCAAAGGCAGAGGCTTAACCCCCTGAGCCACCCAGGCCCCCCCAGACTTTTTATTTTTTAAAAATTTATATGGGCGGGTGCCTGGGTGGCTCAGTTGGTGGAGCGACCGCCTTTGGCTCAGGACATGATCCCGGACTTCCAGGATCGAGTCCCGCATCGGGCTCCCACCTCCCTGGGGAGTCTGCTTCTCCCTCTGACCTTCTCCTCTCTCATGCTCTCTCTCACTCATTCTCTCTCAAGTAAATAAATAAAATCTTAAAAAAAATTTACATGGGCTGATTTTTGAAAAGGAACCATGATTTTATCATTCCCATTTTTTTTTTCTAACAGATAAAGTTACATTTTTTTTTCTTTTTCTGCCGATCGCCAATTTTGGTGTCTCTGCAGGGTAGTTGCTGGCACAGAAATTACTTCTCAAATTTGAGTTTAAAATGAATTATGAAATAGTCTACATAAATTCTGGAAAGGGAAACTGCATCTCCTTCAAATACACATCCCCATTTCTGTGCTGTAATTTGGAATTAAAAAAAAAATCTCATCACGCAAATGAGGAGAAAATTGCCCCAGGCGTCTGACCGATGAAATGTCAGTGTGCTGATAAACGTCAGGATCCAGCAGAATCGGTCGATGAACATTGTGCACGCAGCTGGGGTTTTGCTGTAATCTGGCACCGGCCATAAATATTCTGCCTTGTGTCCTTGAAGAAACAGGAAAGAAAGGTGATAATACGAAAAGTCGGATTTGACAATTCAGACTCATGGGTCTCTTCTCCGCTGTTGTAAGAGCAGCTGTCGAGTTACTCAGGGGTGCAAAGATCAAGTCTTCAAATATAGGGTCTTAGACTGCGACATCGAGACACCTGACTTTCATGGGCCCCCATGAGATCCCCCGACGGACTGGGCATGTGCCGGACGGGGGGATCCAGGGCTCCCTGAAGCTGGCCTTGACCCAAGGCCTCTCTGCCATGCTCCTGACTGGCTCGCGGGGTGAAGATGAGGGCCCCCTTGCAGACAGAAGGGGCTCACAGGCCAGATTATCTTGTCTGGGGGGGCCGGCGCTCACCCCAACCTCAGGCACTGCTCAGGGCAGACGTCCAGACCAAGGAGGTGGGGGTTGCCCATCTCTGCAGGGCACTTGGGATCACAGGGAACCTCGTTTCCCCACTGCCTGCTGAGGCCCAGGCTGGGGCTGATCCCGGACTCTGCATCTGCTTCCAGCGTGCCCTCCCCACCCCCCTCCACTGCCGAGGCCCCAGTGTGGCTCCGCCTCCTCCCGTGTGGGGGCTGGCACATTTTACCTATTTGGCCTCCAATCCATTCCCAGATGGTGCTCCCCAGGGACATGCCCCTGGTCCCCACACAGCCAACAGGCCAGATGGGCTCATTCCTTCCCTTCCACCTGCGCAGAGCTGCCCACAGCCTCCCCTCCCCCACACTGACCTCCTGGGCCAGCTAAGGGACAGTCCTTCCGGCTTCCATGGCTGCTCCCCCGCCCGGCCCTCCCTGGCTCGGTTGCCTCCTGACCCCACGCGCCAGCACCTGGTCTGCGCGGATCGCCCGTCCGCCCGTCCAATTACATGTGGATTTATTGAGCGCTGAGTGCGTGGTGCCGGGCAAACCCCAGAGACGGAGGAGGCTTCCCTTGCAGGGAGGGTTAATTGCCATGCGGCCCGTGATTTCCTGCTTTCTGGCAGGTAGTGATGGACCCCTTGAAGGGCCCTGGGGGACAGAGGCAGCAGCTGCCGGCCTCCCCAACCGCCCCCCGCCCCGCATCCGGTTCTTAGCCCTCAGCTCTCGCTGCTGAGATGAGGGGCGGTGGGCATGCAGCCCTCACTGCAGGTCCTACTGTGCGCCCCTCGCTCCCCGCCGTGGCCAGGGTCTGCACACCCCTGTAAAGGGCTGGAGAGCAAGCGCGCCACACGGCTCCTGTCACACCTTCCCACCCTGCTGCTGCCAGAAGTCGGCACAGAGGACGTGAAGGCCCCAGCGTCTCTGCGCCAGGAAAACTTGGTTCACGTTCACAGAGATCTGAATCCCATGGAATGTTCACGCGCTGAGAACAGTCTTCTCTTTGGATTTTCTTCAACCGTCTGAATAGAAACTCCCTACATTTACAGGCTGCATGAGAACATGGTGCTGGAGTTGGGGCAGGGGCTGTCCTGTGCTGACCCCTGCCACAAGGTCGGCCCCGTGGGAGGCCCGAGGGTGGCCCCAGGACCCTGCTCCAGGAGCCTGCTCACATCCCACGTGGGGGCTGGCCACCAGAGCGCCTGGAGCAAACTCCACGCCCCTTACGGAGTGGGGGTGCTGGGTGAGTTTGGTTACACATCCTATGCCCCAGCCCCGAATCCCAGGGTCACCTTGTCTGCACAGTCCAGTGTGACCGGGCTCCCGACTGCTCTTCAGGGTCCTTCAGGCTAGGGAAGAGGTTACCCCATTCTCTCCAAGATCTTGGAAAGCAGCGATGCAGAACAGGAGATCCACACTCCCCAGTGAGCTGTCCCCGGTCCTCCGGGCAAGTCAGCTGCCCCCAGGTGAGGGCTTCTGTGCCTGTTCCCTGTGGGACCCCAAGCTCCAGGGCAGCGGGGCCCCTTGTCCTGCAGTCACGCCCAGAGCTGGAGCAGCCCCTGACTGGGTCTCAGGAGCAGATGAGACCTGTTCCATGGCACTGGAGGGAGCTGACCACCCTGTCATTCCAATGGTTGGTTATTCATTCAACAAACCTTTATTGTGCGCCTGTGTCGCCCGTCCTAGGGGCATAAACCGGTGAAGCAAACAGACACTTCTGCCCTCACAGAGTTTGCGTTCTAGAATCTTCTTCCACATCACGGTAGGAAAACCTGGCTGCTGGAGGCAGTGAGAGCCCAAGACGGTCCTCTTTAAGTTCCTCACCCGCCCACCCAGCTGCAGAGGGGTTCCAGGGTCAACCCCCTCCCCGGGGCACTGTTCCGGTCTCCTTGCAGGGCGCTTGAGCGCTGTCCCCTGGCGCTGTCCATCCTCCAGCCAACCTCCATCCCTCCCGCCGTCCCCCACGCTGGCCGGCTCCTTCCACGACAGATCCTAGTGTGGTCACCCAGGCAGAGTGCGGTCAGCTGCCAAAGTTCTCCCCGTACCCGCTGTGCCTCCGCTCCCCACTCCGACCTCGCTGTGTGGGTGGACATCTGGGCAGCCCCAGTGTGTGTGGTTGGCAATGGCCGCTGCCCAAGACGCGTGAGTTATTTCCCTTTCATGGCTTCCAGAAATTCACCTGCAGAGTTCCGAGAATTTGATCTGAGAGTAAATACAGAACTTCCTTAAATCAAATCAGACTGTGTGAACATGTATGGACCTTCATTAACATCCCAGAGGCCTTCTAGGATGGTGGGAGCTGCCAAGGTAAATAAGATGTGGTTACTGGGGCGCCTGGGTGGCTCAGTGGGTTAAGCCTCTGCCTTCAGCTCAGGTCAGATCCCAGGGTCCTGGGATCGAGCCCCGCATCGGGCTCTCTGCTCCGCAGGGAGCCTGCTTCCTCCTCTCTCTGCCTGCCTCTCTGCCTACTTGTGATCTCTGTCTGTCAAATAAATAAATAAAATCTTAAAAAAAAAAAGACATGGTTACTGACATCAGGAGAGCAGCCATCAGGCTGCCAGCTGGTGACTTAGTGACTGGTAAGTGTGAGTCCTAAGCCAAAGGCAACGGGGAGAGGCGGTGCCCAGGGCCAGGGTGATTGGAACATGTCCACATGCTGGAGATGAGGACAGCGGGCTCTGCGCCAATGGACCCCTGAGGTTCTCGGGGGTTCCCAGGACATCTCGGGACTAGGTATGGATGAGCCACGGGACAGAAGGTACATTCGGAAAATGCACGTATCCTTCCAGTTATAAGAATAGAAAATAAAGGGAAAAAGTCTAAGAAATAACATTTAAATTGTCAATAATACTTCTACCCAGAGATAACCACAGTTACCAGTGTTGTGTGTTTCCTGCTTTTTAAAATTTTATGTAAGGTGTAGAATTCTCACATATTAGGGCCCACTCTAAAGCAGAACTTTACTGACTGCACGGTATGTGTGGCTGGTGTGCCGCAGTGCCTTTGCACACCCGTCTGTTGTTGGGCATTGACATCATTGAATTTTATTATTACAACCCACACTTGTGAGAACTTCCTCCTACAGGAGAGTTTCCCTGCACTTTCACTGTCTCCTCGACTACACTCCCCCAGTGGGATTACCTATCAAAGCTTACAGTCATGGCAAAGCTCTTTTCCATATGGCACTTGCTTCCCGCAAAGGAAATTCCAGGTTCCTCCTCCAAACAGGCGAGGAGGAGTCTTCTCAGTGTAATCGCCGTGTTGAACATCGGCACCTGTGTGTGAGGGCATGCGTGCGTGTGGAAGCATGTGGGTTCCTGAGTGTGAGCGCGTGTTTGTGAATGTGTGTGCGTGAGCATGCATGTGCACATGTATGAAAGCATGTGCATGGCTGAGAGTGTGTCCACAAGTGTGTGCATGAGAGTGTGTGGCTAATGGTGTGACATGCGTGGGAACACATATGTATGTGCATGTGTGTGCTTGCACACGAGTAAGTGCACGAGTGTGTGCATGTGTGTGAGCATGTGCAAGTGAGCATGCACGTGAGCATATGTAGGTGTGTGCGCGTGTGCATGTTCATGGGCGGGTGTGTGTGCATGCGAGTGTGCGGGTGTGCGTGTGCATGCGAGCGTGCACGGTGGGGTGTGTGTGAGCATGTGCATGAGCGTAGGAGTGAGGAAAGATGAATTGCGGGAAAGCGTGAATGACCCAGCTCTGCAGGACCCCGCTGCCAGGCTGTCCTGTGGTTCTGTCTGCCAGCGGGTCATACTGAGTCACAGGACACCAATATCACTGACCCACGGTTAGGACTCGGGTCACTCCTGTCTCCTACTGCTGCATTGTCCTTGCTGCTCCTGCATTTTGGTAGAAATAGCGGAGTTTAGAATCGTGCTAGCGATCCGGTCTCGATGGCTAAACCTGCCCGGCGTGCCCTTCGCCTCCTCCTCCCCCGCGTCTCTGGCCTCAGCTCCTCTCTTCTGTCCCCTTTGCAGGCTGTCGGTTGGTAACGTGACAGGCTTTTTTGTGATGAGTTGAGTGCCGCATGCATTATTTCTAATAGGTTATGACATTTAAAAGCCAGGAAGCAAGTCCTTGTAGATCAACGTGGTCAAGCAAATGTGCACTTTAAAACCCTCTCTGTTCCCGTGACAGAGAAAAACAGAACCTGGAAGGGGAGAGTAAGAAGAACCGAAACACAACATGTTGTATCTCTGTCCACAAGAAGAGAGGGTGGTGGGGCTTCTAGTGGCTGCTGAATCCATGGGTCCCGGGGTCCAGTCCGGGAGGAGCCGTGCTGGCTGGGGCTCAGCCTCCCTCTGATCGTGGGTGAGAAGGGGCTGCGCCAAGCTCCTGGGGCCTATGTTGGGGGCGTGGCACCGCCTGCCCACTGGGGCCATGTTGTTACCAGAAGTCGTGGGCCGTGGGGACAGAGGGACCGGCTGGAGGCCAGAACCATGAGATGCCCACCTGGGCTGGTGGAGGTGGCTGAGGGCAGGTGTTTACAGAAGGAGAGAGAGAGAACAACACCCGCCCTCACCACCTGTGCCTGAAAACCCAAATTCCAAACCATGTGAAGGGACCAAGCATCACAAATGTGGCACTAAGTGCTTTAAAATACAGGCCTTGGGGGTGCCTGGTGGCCAGGTGGGCTCTCTCTCCTCACCCTCCACCGGGTTGTGCAAAATCAGGCTGCATTTCTCGCTGTGTACTCCGTTCTTTCCAGTGGCGACACTCGGGAACATGTTAGGGCTCCACTGTGCCCCCCACGACCCGTATGTGGAAGCCCCAGGCCCCCAGACCTCAGAGTGTGATTGTGTTTGGAAATGGGGTCAGTGACGGAGATAAAATGAGGTCACTGGGGTGGGCCTCCCACAGGACGGGCGTCCTCATGGAAGGGGACATCAGGACACAGACCTGCACAGAGGACAGCCACGTGAGGACACAGGAGGAGACGGGGCTGGGAGAGGCCTTGGGAGAGCAGCCCTGTCCAGTCTGGACCTCAGGCATCCACCTCCAGGAGTGAGGAGTGAGTGTCTGGGATCGAGCTCAAGTCTGGGGCCGTTACTGCGGCCCTGCTGACTGCTGTGGTCCGGACGTCACCCCTGGAGACTTGGCTCGTGTTGGAAGCAGAGCAGTGTGCTTCCTGCACTTGCCATGCACACATCCCAAGAGCCTGCCTGCCCGCCCCACCCGCCCTAGGACTGGGAGAGGAGGCCTAGGACGCGTGGGGACACCGCCAGGGACAGCCCAGAACCTTGGGTTCTTGCTTTCTCTTCTTGGCTTTTCTTCTGTTGCTGCAGCATATTTTCAAGTAACTTCCAAGAAAGGTGCAAACCCAGATGCTTCTGGAAGCTTCTGTGCGTCTGGCAGGCCCTCGGCGTGGCTCCTGCCTGGATGCAGAGCTCAGGCTGGGGCAGCCTGGGAGTCTGGAATTTCCGGCGACCCCTCAGACCCTGCTGGGTTCTGTTCCCTCTGCGGGCGACCTGCTGGTTTTCTGTGAAAGCTCCTAGAATCCTGCCTTTGTCCTCGGCTTCCTCCCAGTCTAACATGGGGCCGGCCCCGTGGGTCCGTTGCCATCAGTGCCGTCACCTCCTGGTGGCCTCTGGGACTGCAGCTTCTCAGTGTTACTTCAAGGGCAGACCCGAAACCTCTTCCCGTCCAGCTGCGGCCGTCCTGCTCCGACGTTCTGTCTGGCTTCAGCCTTAACTGCTTTCTGGGCTGGCTCTCGGCCCCGTTTTTACCCGAAACGTTCGTATCAGTCAGTGTGGTTTCTGAGAGGTCGCTCTCGCTCTCCGAGTGGCGCTTTCTTGTGGTATCTGATTTTACGTTTGCTCCGTCTTCTTGAATAGTTCTGAAAACCCAAACTCAGAGGCTCTGGAAAGAGCTCTTCTGTGCAGAGCCGTCGACTTTCTTCCGAGGTGGGCGTGGGTGAGCTCTCTTGGCTTTGCCCTCATGCTCTGGGCTCTCCCCGGGTTGCCTCCTGGGCTTGGAGTGGCCTCTTTCGGGCCCTGACGGTGTGGCCCACCTCCCAGAAGCCCTGGAGCTCCCGCCAGTCCGCTCTTGGGAGGGGGGAGCCCTCTGGGTTCTGCCTTTTGGTGAGTGGCTTGTGCAGGCCCATCCTGCCAGAGTGACCGGGTGACAGGAAGGGGAGACGTTGAGGGGCCTGACTGCACGCCGGAGGTGGCACTGGGGCTGGTGCTGGGTGTCTCTGCCACCCCATGCCCGGTCTCATTATTTGTGCTGACCTTGAGCTCAGTCTGCCAACTTTGACCTTAGTGCACTGACCTTGACCTCAGTGCACCAAACTTGTCCTCGCACACTGATCTTGACCTTAGTTCATGGATCTTGAGCTCAGCGCCCTTGGGCGGACCTCCAGGGGCTCCTGCCTGTGACTTCCCTCGCTCTGTTCCCACGTCCACACACACCAGACTCCCTGCCTCAGGTCACCCACTCGCCTAGGCACACCTTTTCTTCCTTCTGTGCTCTGTGTGTGAGCTCTTTTCTGTGCTTTTAAGGGGCTATTCAGCGTGGTCTCCGCAGGAGGGAAGCGAAGATAAGATCAGCTTCTGGTGACAAGAAGGCGTCTCGTCGGGGTCTCAGTTTTATTTCTTGGCTTGTGGTTTCCTCCGAGATGTCCTAGTCACTTGTCTTCTCTTGGGACATGACTCTCTGCATCCTTGACAATAATCTGGCCTTCATGTTTCTTTGACGGATCTGAGCTCTTTATAGATAAGAAGTTGATCACCACTATTATATCTGCCACAACAGTGTTCCCAGGGCGGCTCGGGAATGCGAAGGAGAGTTGAGCCACGGCAAAAACCACGTCCTGACCAGTCCCCGCCTTATTTGTGCCTCACCTGGGATCCCAAAGCCGTTCACGGCTCCCCTTGAACTTAACCCAAATGTCTCCCGCACACCATTTTGAGAGCCCCCCACACCGCCGTCTCCTCCTCTGCAGAGTAGGAGGGAAGCCGGTGGATCCCGGGGAGTCTGGGTTGCCAAGGGACAATGTCACGTGCTCCCGGTAATTACCTGTGACTTGAGAACTTGTTTTTACATTTGTCAGAACCCGGTGGTACCAATCTGGCTCAAGAAAGAGCCACTTGGGGACGCCTGGGTGGCTCAGTTGGTTGGACAACTGCCTTCGGCTCAGGTCATGATCCCAGAGACCCGGGATTGAGTCCCGCATCGGGCTCCCAGCTCCACGGGGAGTCTGCTTCTCCCTCTGACTTTCTCCTCGCTCATGCTGTCTCACTGCCTCTCTCTCAAATAAATAAATAAAATCTTTAAAAAAAAAAAAGAAAGAAAGAACCACTTGACAGCATCCCATGTGAGTGCATACGGCCCAATTACATAAATCAGCTATTTGTGCTCCAAATTGAGGTTTGAAAGCTGTTCTGGGTCCTTCACCTGCTCCCTACGAGCCCGCAGAATCACGCCCAGGGAGCCAAACGGCCGAAAATACGCAGAGGTCACCACGCCGTGATGGTCTGCTGTCTGCCCTAGGACTCTGCCCCGTGCCGCCCTCCTGTCAGGCAGGTTTGTCCCACCCCCTCCCCAAGTTCCCAGGCGGTTCCAATGAGGCGACCTCTGCCCCTGTCAGCTTGGGCGTCCACGACAAAGCCCCACGCATGCATGCGTGGCTTAAACAACACACAGTCACTCCACATGCCCTGGAGGCTGGACGTCCCGATCCAGGCGCGGCAGGGCCATTCCCTCCCCAGGCCTCTCCTGGGCGTGCAGACGGCCGTCTCCTCCCCGGGTCCTCACAGGGTCGACCTTGCATGTGTATCTACGTCCTTATGTCCTCTTCTGATGAGGACCCCAGTCACACTGGAGTAAAGCCCACCCTAGGGACCTCGTTTCATCTCAGTCACCTCTTTAAGACCTCTCTCCAAGTACAGAGCCGTTCTGAGGGCCTGGGATTTGGGAGGGGACACAGTCCAGCCCACAGGGACGTGTGTGCAATGTGCACACCCTAAAGTCTACTGATATTTGGAAAGAGTCCCTAAAGGAGTGATGTAAGGGGCCTAGAAGATCCGAGTCCCTCGCCAAGAGCTAGTGATCACCAGGGCAAGAACTGCAGCTGGGGTCAGCTCGTGGTCCAGGAGCCAGGCCTGTGACATCTGGGAACAAGGTCCCCCCTTCCCCCGTAATGCTTGGCATCACTGTTTCCCAATGATAAATCATCATGGTGGCAGCAGTGCCCTTTGAACCAGATTTCCCCAGTCTCCCCTAAAACAGCAGCAAGCTGGTGACCACAGAGGACGATGCCATTGACCCAGGAAATTTTATAACTGGATGGTCTGGAGAGGGCTCAGGACTTAAAGCCAGCTTGAGGTGGGAGGTGACCCAAAGTGTTGGTCCACACGCTTACACAGAGCAGGCCCTCCCGTGTACCCCGCTCAACCTCTGGCTCCCCGAAGCCTTGCACGTCTGGTCTGTCTGCATCGTGGGGGACTCTTACTGCCTTGGCCACAGTGAGCCTCAGAACATGACCGCGCTCAGGAAGGAATTCTGGCCTCAACTCCCCGTCATCTTGCTGTGTGACCTCGGGGGAGTCCCCTCCAGCACGAGACCTGGTGTTCCCATCTGGAAAATGGGATGTTGGGCTCGGAGGGCTTTTGGGTTTCCTGTGTCAGGAGAGAGGTGTTTGCACCAGCCTCTGTGTCCTCCGTCTGTCCTTCCTACCCACGTCCCTGCCCCTCCCCAGCACATAGAAACGGGGCTGGGGGTGATGCTGGGTCTCGCCACGAGGAGTTCCTATGAGTCCCCTTCCTATCAGGAGGTTGGCACTTGCCTCAGAGGCCAAAACTTGGAAATCATTGAGCAAACTCCTCTGGAATGAATGGCTTGACTTCCTTTCCAATGTTAATTAGTGGGAAGGGAATACATTTCTTATCCACCTAAAACTTGGTTTAGAAGGGTCTGTCTACTCAACCTGCAAACAGGAAATCCTGATCTCTCCTAGCAAAGCAGTGCTCTGTGCCTCACAGAACGAGAGCGGGATCGCTAAGTCATGTGACTGTTCCATTGCTACCTTTTGGAGGACCCTCCATACCGTTTTCCACGGTGGCTGCACCAGCTTGCATTCCCACCAAGAGTGCATGAGGGGTCCCCTTTCTCCACATTTTTGCCAGCACGAATCTTGTGACTTCTTAGAGACTAGCCATTCTGACAGGTGTGAGGAGGTATTGGATTGTAGGTTTTGACTGCATTTCCCTGATGATGAGCGATGTTGAGCATCTTTTCATGAGTCTGTTGGCTGTCTGGATGTCTTCTTTGGAAGAAGTGTCTTTTTAGGTACTTAACCCATTTTTAAGTGGGTTTCTGGCTTGTTTGTTTGCTATTGAATTATATAATTTCCTTATATATTCTGGATATTGTCCTCTTATTAGATGTATGGTTTGCAAATATTCTCTCCCCTTCCACAGGCTGCCTTTCCGTTCTGTTCCCTCTGCTGTGCAGAAGCTTTTCCGTGTGATGTCGTCCCACTTGTTTATTTTTGCTTTCGCTGCCTTTGCTTTTGGTGTCGGAGCCAAGAAATCATGGCCAAGACCAATGGCAAGGAGTTTTCCTGATATGTTCTTCTAGGAGTTTTTTGGTTTCAGGTTTCACATTCAAGTCTTTAATCCATTTTGAATTGATTTTGTGTGTAATGCTCCCCTGTGTTTGTTGTAGCGTCCTCCAGAATCGCCAAGTTAGGAAACAGCCCGAGTGTCTGTGGACGGGTGGCTAGGTAAGGAAATGTGATCTGTATAGTAAATGTAGTAGAAGACACATATGATGGGATGTATTTATCCATAAGAAGAAGGAACTAGTGCCATTTGCAACAACGTGGATGAACCTGGGGGCATTATCCTGAGTGTAATAAGTCAGACAGAGAAGGGTAAACCCTGCGTGGTGTCACTCAGGTGAGCTCTGAGGACAATGGTGGAGCTCACAGAAGCAGAGTGTAATTGTGGTTGCCTGGGCATGGGGACGGTGGGGGTGGGAGGGCGCTGGCCAAGGAAACTGCCCTCCAGTCCCAAGGTAAGCGTAGGGAGTGACCCTGCAGCCCGGCGGCCATGGCTAGCCACAGTCACCACATACTGGAAATGGCGGACAGGCGCCATCTGAGACGTTTGCACGGAAAGAAAAGAAAAGGTAACTATGAGAGGTGATGTGTTAATTAATTATTTCCAGGTGTGCGTCTATTAAATCGTCACAGTGCACACTTTACATACATGGCGATTTTGTCAAACGCACCTCAATAAAGCTGGAAAAAAACAGCAAAGTCAACAGACACGCAGACTTCATTACTTCTAGTTGTTTTATTATGTCTTACTGTCTTCTCAGTGTTATTTCTGCATAGATTGCCTCTCTGTGGTGGACAGACTCTGTAAGGGCACACGACGTGCATTCCTTTATTGCTGTATTTTTTCCTGAGAGGTGATTGTTAAGCTTTTGCGAGCACATGACTGATTATGCTCTTAAAACACCTTAGGTCTCTTTCTTGCTTGGGAATTGTCCTCGGCCTTTCCCTGCTAAGAGGGGTGACTTTAATCTTGGTGGGTCATCCAGGAATTGGTCTCCATTGGCCCTAACTTCTTGCCCTCTGCTACCATCCCTGTTTTCTTCTCTGGGTATACATTCATTCCAGCCCCATGAAGCTCTGATAACATCCAGCCTTGACCCCCCCCACTCAAGGGCTAATTGCCCAAGTACAGTCTAAGTTGAATATTAAGGAGATGTGTACAGGGTCACATGGCGATGGTACCTTTATGTCAGTGGGCTAGGCTATGAGGCCCAGTTTTTTGGTCAAATGAATGTTGCTGCGAAGGTATGTTTTAGAGGTGGTTAACACATACATCATGTGCTCTGACCTCAAGTACAGCAACTAACCGTCTGCACTGTGGGTGGGCCTTGTCTGGTCAGGTGAATGTGCTCAGAGTACAGACTGAGGTTCCCGCAGAAGAAGTCCTGCCTGAGGTTCCAGCTCGCTGACCCGCTCTGCAGACTCTGGTGGCTCCACCGTCACATGAAGCAGTTCCTTAAAATCTGTCTCTTGCAGCCAATATCCAGTTAGTTCAGCTTCTCTGGAGAGCCCTGACGGATATATCAAGGAGAGATCACTGAGCTGAAACACAGAGAAAAAGATGAAGGAAGGAAGAGGCAGAACTGCTGGGCAGTGTCAGTTGTGTGATGTGTGTGGACCTGGAATATCAAGAATGAAGATTCCATAACTGGAGAAATAATCCTTTAAGAAGTAAGGAGAAGTAAGTAATTTCTAAGACACAACTGAGGGAACTCATTGCCAGCAGCCATGTCACAGCAGAATGTTAGGAGGGATCCCCCAGGTAGAAGGGAAGTCATGTAGATCAGACACCTCCTTGCGGTGACAGGACGGCTGCTGGACATGGTGCGTCCAAAGGAGGGACACAGCATTTATTGGTCTTGCCCTTAGTTTATCTGAAGCATAATTGTTTTCCAAATGAATAGCAACAAAGTGTAGGGTGACTAAGTGAAGGAAAAGATAGCAAGGCAAAGGGACAATGTGGGGACAGGCAGCACCTCTGTGCACATGGAGTGGTAAGGTATCACTTTGAAGGTGAACTAGGATTAGTTAAAACTATACAGTGTAATCTCTAAGGCAACAACTAAAATTCTAAAAAGAAGTATATGTGCTAAGAAAATATAATACCCAGTCATATAAAATGCTCAATCAAAACCACAAAAACCACCAAAAAAGGGGGAAAAAAGAGCAAATAAGCAAATAATATGAATAGAAGACTGCCACAAAGACAGTAGGCATCAGTGTAACCATGTCACTAATCACTTTGACTGAGATAATTAAAAGACAGACTCACAGAGCGAACTGCCAGAACCCAGCGGTATGTTGTCTTCAAGAAACCCATATTAAATGTAGATATTTAGGTAGATTTTAAGAAAGGCACAGAGAAAGAACTGCCATGCTGCTAACCAGAGACTAATCAAAAGAAAGCTGGAGGAACTGTATTAATTTCAGACAATATTGACTTCAGAACATGAAGGAGGTTCAGGGATGAAAAGCACCATAACGATAAAAGGGCTGATTCTCCCAGGAGCCAAGGTAGTACTAAACACATACGCACCTGTGAAAAGTGCACCAAAACACATAAGGCGAATAGAACTGCGTGGAGAGGCACACACACCTGCACCTGCAGTTGGAGACTCAATGCCCTTTGTCAGTGGTGACGCACCAGGCAGAGCAAGGTGTGCTCAGTGCAGACGACCTGTAGAACAGCAGTGGTCACCTGGGTCTGATGGACACCTGTGGAGCTCTCCCCGCAACAGCAGAACTTGCCGTGCGTTCCCCGCCGCAGACCACGTTCTGGGCCACACAACACGCCTCAGCTGATTTAAGAGAACAGAAATCATACAGAGGATGTGCTCCGACAACAGGGGAATTAAACTTGACACGAATAACAGGACGATGGATGGAAAACCCCCAAATATATGGAGAGTTAGGAACACATTTCCAAATAATCCATAAGTCAAAGAAGACTCCAGAGAAACTGCAGAATATCTCAAACCAAATGAAAATGAAAATTATGCAAATTTGCTGGGAGCAGTGTGAACATTGCTTCCTACGACATTTTTTATGCAGAAGAGAAGCCTTAAATGAATAATCTGGGCCATGAGAACCAAGCTCAAGAACCTACGAAAGACAAAATAAACTGAGAGCAAGCAGAGGGAAGGAGGTGGAAAAGATAAGATCAGAAAATCAGTGAAATTAAAACAAAAAAGCAACAGGGAAGACACCCTTCACACACACACTCACACTTGCACACCCACATGTACACTTCACAACCACATACACACATGCACATATCCCACAACCACATAAACACTTTCACCCCCAAACCCATAACCACATGCACGCATGCACACACGCACCCACACTGCATACACACATGTGCACACACATGCACACACCCTCAGCCACATGCATGCTTGTGCATACCCCATAACCACATAAACACTTGCACACCCATGCACACACCCACAACCACACACACATGCACACATGCACCCACACCCACAACTACACACACAACGTGCACACTCCCACATGCATGCACGTGTATACCCCACAACCACATACATACTTGTACACCCACGCACAGACCCATACCCACATACACATGCGCATACATATGCACACCCCACAACCACATACACACAAGCGCACACACACGTGCACAACCACACCCACACACCCATACTGCACTACACCCACATGCATATACCCACACTTTCCACCGCTCCCCACACAGGTGCACACAACCCACACCACTCCACACGCTGCCCTCCCACTGCTCCTCCCGGGCGCCCCCTGCCTCAGTGCCCCTGGCTGAGCCTTGCCTGGGTCAGGTGCTCATCAGGGGACGGGAAGGGCGAGCTTCTTGCCAGCCGCCTGTGGTTAGGGTCTGGCCACATTCTGAAGGGTAGGATTTTTTGTCTGCTGTACAGGTGGGGTGGGTGCTTCATTGTCCCGGCTGAGCTATGGCTTCCAGAGGAAGTCTTGTTTCCAACAGAGACAAATTAGGGCCGCTTTTGTTCTCTTCTCCCTCTCTGAGAGTTATTATGGACCCATGGATTTTTTTACAGACGGCACGTGTCTGAGTCAACCAGTAATTTTTCTTGCTGTCGCCTGGTCTTCCCCACTCGGCTGGGTGGGAGCCCTGCGAAGCTCACTTCTGCACCCTTACTCCTCACTTGGGATTGGTCACGTCAGACACTCTTGGGGAGCAAATCTCAAGGCTGCGTTTATTCCAATTAGACGTGACCTATGTCCAAGGCCGTTATGGAAGCATTTTCGGCCCAGGTTCAGCCCAGGGCCCACCACTTGTTCCAACCTGGAGGTTCATCATTTCTCATGATGTGCCAAAATATGTCCCCTCGCTTCAGCAGGCGGCGAGCGAGAGCACGCACAGCGGCACCGCGTTGGCTTGTCCTAGCGGGCGTCCGGCCCGCTCTTCATAGCCTCAGGGGGGACACTTTGGCTCCAGCCATCACGTCACCTTCCAGGCAGGAATGGATGGCTGACTTCTGCTCACCTCTCAGGGCTCTTCAGGGAGGGGGGCAGTTTAGAAAAAGGCAGTGAACCATTTGACTTTTTAATTGTTTTGGAAAAAATTATATATATATGTCATATTATATATATATAATTTTCAAAACTCTTCTGAAATATTCCAAAGGAAAAAATAGAGAAGGGAAAAGCTCTGCACATACATCTCAGGGAACAGTCTGACTGTCAAATCTTTTATTCATTTTTCCTAAATTGGAGACCTCAAGAATGATTTATGGCGTTTGTCAACAGGTCCTGCTTAAGGAAAGATTTAGCTACTGTTTTATGTCCCTAACGGGGGCATCCTGCCTCGAGGGGACACGGGGTCAGCCGAGAAGTAGAATCAGGGAGCACAAGCTCTGGACAGTCGTCACCCCGGGGTCCCCGACAATCAATCAGGAACCGGAAAGGAAGTTCCGGAAGGTTCCGACACTCCTGCACACATCCTAGGACTTTAGTGAAGCCAGGGCTTACGGAGAATGTGCAGATCTCAGAAAAGGCATGACTACTTTTGAGCAAAATCTGGGAAAAACTAACAGACCATAAAGATTTCACCTAATAGCGGCTGTGTCTACATGGAGCATCAGAGCCACGGTCACTGTGGGCCAGCTGCGTCCATAAGGATGGGAAGCTCAGCTCCCCACCCACAAACTAGGAAATATGCGCTGTGCACGGTGGATTGTATCTGCAGAAGGAAGGGGGTTCCGGACCCGGAGGGCATGGCGCTCACCAAAGGACAGATCCCGCACGGTTCCACTCTGCGAGGCCCCTGCTTTCAAACCCATAGACACAGAGAGTAGGGTTGAGTGAGGCGAGCAAGCTGCTGGGCTCTGCTGGACACGGCCGTGCCCACGGTCAGCACTACGTCGGTAGAGAGGCACGTGGAGTGCTCTTATCACGATAAAAATGAAAATCGGAAACGAGAGAAAGACGAAAGTCCTTCCAGGCCTGATTCCGAGGCCGGGGTGCTCCGTCTGTCCTGTCACTTAGGGGGGCGGAGGGGGCCTGCCTGAGTGTCTACCTGGGTGCCTGTGCCCCGAGATCAAAGAACACTGCCAGGGATGTACCTAGACTCAGATTATTTGTGGCTTATCTGACATGAATTGCAAATGTCTGTTTTGTTCCTTCTCAATTACATCTCCACGGTGACACGCTCTCCTTGTCAGTGCTTTGAGGTTGCGGAACTCCTTTCAGCTACGTCGCACCTTCCACTTCCAGGGTTGTGCACCTGCAGCAGGGCAACAAGCTCCCGGCTTCCTTCCCGCGCCTGCTGACCTTGCATTGATGAGAAAACATGCTCAGCATCAGCACGGGGAGTTGGTCTACTGCCCACGTCCTGGCCTCACGCGGGCAGGGGTTGCCCCAGGATTGGGTTTCTGCGGGTGCACACTTCCCCCTTCTATGGAGTAACTCCCTTCCCCGTTTTTCAGGATTACATTGCATCTCCTGTTCCATAATGTTTGCTTTTTGTTATTTTTTAAGATTTTACTTATCTATTTGAGAAAGAGAACACGAGTGAGAGAGCACATGAGTGGCAGGGGAGGGGCAGAGAGAGAAGCAGACTCCCCGCTGAGCAGGGAGACCGGTGTGGGACTTGATCCCAGGACCCTGAGACCATGACCTGAGCCAGAGGCAGAGGCTTAACGACCGAGCCACCAGGCGCCCCTCAATGACTTCTAATGTGCTGCTCATGGAAACCCACAGAGAGTGAGCCCTACAGTCATCTTTACCTCCTTCCCCTCAGCCCTGCACTGATGCTCCAAGCGTCCCAGGCGGGAGGGGTGTTTAGTGACATTCATGCACAGGGAAAGAATCATCAAAGGGGTGAGATCCATTTCAAACGGATTCAGATTCAATAATGATCCATTTCAAGTCAGAATTTCCTTTTCTGCTCATAATGAATGTTGTTTCTTCAAAGAGCGGCCTTGACACTTAGAGGAATAAATATTTCTTCCATTATTTCTCTAATGTATTCAGCGCGCTCCTTTAAGCGACAGAGCATTTCAGTAGCGCTCTTGGTGTTTCTGTCGATTTGCATAATCCCGCTGCCAACGGGATATTGAAAGCTGCGCTAGAAATAAGTAGGCTTCACTCAGTAAATTATTTATAAAATCAACATGAATTTTGGGGCCTTTCTCCAAATGAAAGTATGATTTCGGGGCCTCAAATAAAGGGAGCGTGTTTTCGACGGCACCCAGAAAACCCGCCATTTCCGAACGTGAGACGGGAACGCGAAATGCCAACAAAGGTCACCAAGGTCCCTTCGTTGCTTGGTCGGAAGAGCACCATGGTGTGACGATGACTTTGATGTCAGCGGGAATCCCTGCAGATGCTCTCCGAGCAGGATCCCACGGAATCCAGGAGGCAGGGCCACCACGTCCCTCCAGCAGCTGTCCATGCGTGGACACCTGTCGTTCGCACCTTTATGCAAATTCCCACCAAACTTCGGTATTGTCTTCACTCAAAGCAGGACAATTTTCCCCATTCACTCCTGAGTCAGCGAAACAATCTGCAGAAATTCACGGTGATGACTCGCGTCCCCTCTGGAAAACAGTTTACTCACGACAGCCTTTTAAGCAAGGCTTTTTCGGGAGAAACGTCTTGCAGGAGCAAAGGAGAACTATTTCCTCATCGTGCTTGTGTCCGTGGCTGGCGTGAATGGCGCGCCGGGGCGACCGGCAGTCCTCTCTGTGATGGTTCGTGGAGCGTCATGCTTTCGTCATTGCTGGAGCTTTTGTCTCCGTGCCCGAGAATCTGCCTCTAGGTGGGGCTCGGCAGACACTCGGGCGGTGGCGGCCGGGCCGGGCGGTCAACAGGGCAGGACGACCAACGGCGTCACCCAGTGGACGTTGGGTCTTCATGTGAAGTTCATGTTAAGCAAAAAACCCAAAAGTTACTTTACGACTTTTGCTGCTGCTGGTGGAGGAGTTTGTACAGCTCTTGACTTAGATGCCAGCTGACGGCGGCTCACGTCCGGCTCGTCACCGTTTCCATATGGGATGGGCCACTGTGTCCTCAACGGAGAGGCTTCAAAGGACTTTTTTCCTGCTTAGTAAACGTCCCCTGCTTGACAGTCTTGTCACGGCACTTGCACTGGTATCCTGGAGCCTGGGGCCCAAACACACACGCTCAATATGGACAACGGCACAGCGAGAATGGAAAAGACCGCTTGGGCCATCGCACGCTGCCTGCGACCGGGGTCCAGAGCAGCCCAGGTTTGGGACTGGCCCCAGGACAGGGCCAGTGAGGACGGCCAGGGCAGGAGCCTCCAGCAGCAGCGACCTGCTTGTTTCCAGATGTGGGTCCTGGGGGCATGGGGCAGCTCGGAGCGCGTGGGCTGGTCTGAAGTTGGCCCTCGTGGGAGGCCGTGACATGTTTGTGGCTTGGGGCTCGGGCCATACCACAGCCTTCCTTCTGGAAGCTCTAATTGCAGAGTATCTGTCGTGGGTTGAGAGAATGGACTATGGGACAATTGGGGTGTCCTGAGAAAGACAGTACGGGGGAGTGGGATGTAGCCATGGAATAAGGGCCGTATCTTGTATCCATACCCTAAGTTGTGGTTCTCTGGCATGCGTGGGTTATGACACTTCCCCTCACTATTGTGAGATAAACATGAGGTTTAACAACGAGGTGGGCCGTGCTTCAGATGCCTCGTCTTGTCAGACACGATGGACGGCTCAGTGTCCCAGGATGGAAGGAGGACCTTCCCGGGCCTACGGTGGCTGAGGCCACAGAGCCAGACTTGGGGTCTCCTTTCCTGGACTGCACACCCCTCGGGGCTGCTGTGTTCATGGCTGGGCCACCAGGACTCCTCTGGACCATCTGTGCCCAGGGCTCTCTGCCGCTCCATCCGAGGACGCCACGGTTCCTGCAAAACAATCGGACCGCGGGACGGGCGGGGCGGAAAGAATAGCTTCGCGGCAAATCTGTAAATGAGAAGCCTTCGCTTCCCCAGGAACACCTGTCAGGGTGCGATGAGAAAGGCATCCGGTGGGGACTAGGAACAAAAACCACACAAGGCACGAAATAACAAGATTAATGGGAGCTGTCCCAGCCCCTGACGCCTCCAGGAACTCGTTGGAGGAGACAGAGCTCGGGGCGGGTTCCCCGACAAGCAGGCAGAATATTGCTGCTGCGATGACTCCTTCCAAACTAATCTGTGTCTTTAAGGCAAAGCCAACTCTTTCAACGTCTTTAAAGGATTTGGGAATGAATGAAGCTCTCGAGAAAAGAGCCTGAAGACCCAAGCAAGACAGACGTGCGGGGCTATCAAAGCTTCTGAAACGAAACAGGATCAGGAGCTCCCGTCCTGTAAGACAGTGCCACCAGATTAAAATTTATAGGAGAAGGCGTCGGCAGAGGTGTCGGCTCACCGAGCAGAGGAAGACCCAAGAAACAGGCCCAGTCGGAGACTCCGAGATCAAGTTTCCAAGGAAGGACTCGTTAGTTCTCAGAACAAGTGGGTAGCAGCCTTGGGAGGGAGCATCCTGGATCCGCACCTTCTATCACCGAAATTAGATTCTGCTAAATTTAGAATAAAGAAGTACATGGAAAAGTATGATTTTAAAAACTAGCAGAAAGCATAAAATTATATCATTGTGGAAGACGGTTTCCTCAGCACCAAAGCAATGGGAGAAATCACGGAGGAAAAGTTACATTTTTAACGTGAAAACGTGAAACTCGTGTATCATTAGAAAGATCTGAAGTCAGATGGAGGAAAGCTGATTGTGGGTCTCTGCACGGTGAGATAATCATCGTCATTCGCAAGGTCTGGGGGGTTGTGAACACGGCGATGGACAGAAAGCTTTAGGTGTAGACTGACCAGAGCAGAGCTCCTGGTCACGGCCACATTTGGGCTCTGTGGCCCGTGGAGCCGTCCCTGACTTGTTTGTGGGAAACACCATGATTCTGTAGAAGAATGGGACAAGGACTTGAAGGGAAGAAATTGTCCTTTCCCGGGTTATCCTTCTGTTTGAATTCTTTGGCCCTGTAAGAGGGAAGTACACACAGTCAACAGCCGTCTGATGAACGGGTCCCCTGCTCTAGGGTTTCTTAACGGACAAATGAGAGCTTCTTTGAATCTTTCAAGCCAGTTTGAGCATCACGTAGAAGTGGGGGGAAGGGCACAGGTGGTGCTCAATGCTGGCCCGAAGCTGGTGCACAGCTGGACTGCCATCCCTTCCTACAAACCAGTGGAAGCAAAGGGTGGAGGGCCGCAGCCCAGGGGGCCCCGGGGGCAGGGACCGTCATCCCGCCCTGGAGGATGCTGTCTGGTGGGCACCGCAACCAAGAACTAACTGAATTCTTTAGAGGAGAATTCATCCTCCCCCTAAAAACCAGGGAGAGACACCCTCTTCCCAATCCCCAGAGCTTCTATTTCACAAAACTTTTGATTGTTAAGTTCTTTCTCTGCCCTTGGAAATGTGTGGAAATCCATTTGCAAGCATGATCAGCTTCTTGCCAATGTCACAAACCCGGGGTGTCCTTCTCAAGGACCCAGAGCAACCTCTGTGGGATGGAAACACCCAAGAAAGACCACACCCCCGTCCTCTGGCCCCCCCACCCCCGGGGCCGCGGGATGCTGACCCCGGTGGGCGCCGTGGGATCTCCGTGTTGCTCTCTCCGTCCGGTCATGACAACAGGAGGCGTTTACTCTTCTCCTTCTAAGACGAGCCAGTGCAGGGGCCCTGCCCGAGCACAGTTCTGTGCGTCTTGAGAACGCACGTGGAACGGGGGATGTCTGCAGACCCTCCCAGGGGTGGGCTTTCTTTCTGGCCCCTCAATCCCTAGAGGGTTCCTGGGGTGCACATCACATTCTTGTTACTGATTCTTCAAAAATAAAGCGTTTTCTTTACTGCCTCTGAGAGCAGGTTTTCTGTGCTGGGGAGAAGCTTCGGTGTCCCTGAGCCACGAGCTGTGTGGGCAGCGGGCATCCCGAGCCTTCGCCAGGGACCAAACCCTCCCAAAATGAAGCGCCTACCACCCTTCTGTTGGGCTGTCATGCAAATTAAATATAGTGTGCAAAATCCAGGAGTTCCGACTGCCTTGTGTTCCTGTCCCTCCACCGGGCGGGGAAATGAGGGAGCTCCAGGTGGACGTGGGGCTTAGTCCTGCGGCGATGGAGGGAAAGCCTCCCATCCACCCACCACTAGAGGCTTGCCAGCAGGGAAGAGACTTACCCTTTTATGTTTTCGGGAACATCTGCTGGGAAAGGTGGCCATGGAGTGCAGGCATGGTGCACTCAGGGGGGGGAGAGGCATGGGTGGACAGGTGATAGCTCTTTGGGTACGTGCTTTCAGGGGTTAGCCCAGGGGGTCCCATGCCTCCCTCTGCATCCTTACATTAATGTGAGGCTGGTCCACCCTCACTGGTCCAGAGGGGCCTGCAGGACATGCGCCATATTTAAGCGAAGTGGAGATTATATGTAAGCCAGGCGTCTGCAAGAGGCCAGGCTGGGAGGGAGGGACGTCCTGCTGAAAGCTCTTGGCTCCTTCTCTTCTGGGGGGGGGGCAGGGAGGGGCCCCTTCACCTGGCAGACCCAACTCCTCTGGGAAGACCCCCACCCTCAGGATGGAGGGGCTGAAGCGACCCGTCTCCTGGGGTCTCCCCAAGGAGAGGCCTCCAAGGGGTTGAGGCCCTTCCCCCTCCCACGGTCTCACAGAGCCCCCTGCTTGCAGGAGGAACACAGTACCTTATCATCAAATTGGGTTAAGCCCAGCAGAGATTTAACTGACTCCCCAGGAACCCTGTTCTGCCTCTCGGGTCCCAGAAAAAACTATTTTTAGTGACTATTTTAGTTTTGTTTTCTAAGGTGAATGAATGTGGCAAAGGCCCGCTGGGGTCTCTCTGATCACGATGCTCCAGCAGTCAGAACCAGCCCTGCTGTCTGGGGGGCTGGCAGCTCCTGCTCCGGCCCACCCCCCTCCGCTGGGGGAAGCCGATGCCTGGCAGACAGGATTCTCCGACCGCAGTGGGGGTCCCGCATTTCCGGTTCCACCTGACGCGACCTCCTCGAGTTGGCACAGACCCCACAGGTTAGGGGCGAGGCCCCCAGGTCTGACGGCAGCCAGCAATGGGGGCCCCACCTTTGTGCGCCGGCTATGAATTCAGGGCTCCCACAACCCCCGCCCAGGCTTGGTGATTTGCTGAAACCACTCACAGAACTTGGAAGGCACCACACTTGTGATCGCGGCTTTGTCGCGAAGGCCACAGAGGGGCAGCTGGAGGGTGGGGAGCCCATGCAGTGACATTGGGGAGGGCCCCACAAATGGGAGCTGCTGTCGGGGGCACCTGTGTCCTCACCAAGCCCCGAGCTCCCGGCCTCTTCTGTGTGGGTGGTCTGGGGCTCAAAGCGTTGTCCTTGGTGCCCTCTAGTCAGGGCCTGGCCCTTCCCGCCAGTAGTGCCATCTGTGGGGCACCTCATTCCCATGATAAAGGAAATTCCCAGGTGCCTGAAGCTCAGGGTGCCCCCATCCTGGGGCAAAGACCAGGGGCAGCCTCTGCTTACTCCACAGGCTGGAGAGAGAGGCGAAGTGTAATGAATCCCCCACGTACTTGATTCCCTCCCCTGACCCCCCTTCCCTCCCGCTTCCTTGCCCTGCGGGGCTCTTGGGCCGCCGCTGCATTGGAGGAAACCGTGCGAGTTCGATGGCCCGGATGTGGGAGAAGTCTCTAGCAGCGTGAGAGAGGCACGCCATCTGCTCCGCGGCCATACATATGGCGATAGCGGGCCTGCCTCGGTGGTACGGGCTGGACAGTGCACCCCAAGTCCCCGTGGTGAGGCCCCGACTCCCAGGACCTCGGCCGGGCCTGTATCTGGAGACTGGATTCTCACCAAGAGGTGATCAAGGTCAACGAGGCCACCAGGATGGGCCCTGCTCCTCTCTGGCTACAGTCTTATAAGGAGAGGGACCAGGACACAGACATGCATGGAGGGACAACCCCCTGAGGCCCGGGGAAGAGATGGCCATCTGCATGGCCAGGAGAGGCCTCGGGGGGACCGGTCCTGCTGCGCCTGTATCGGGGGCGTCCAGCTTCCAGCACCGGGGACAGTGGAGGTGTGCTGTTCCCCAGCTGTGGGACTCCTTCAGGCCAGCCTGGGGGACAACAGGAGTGCCAGGCTGCTGAGTGCTGGCATGGGGCCTCTGCCTCCAGGGGGCCGTGGTGGGCCGTCGTTGGCTGGGGCAGCCACGGACTGGATTTCTTGTGACTTTGGAGGCTGGACGTCCCAGACCAGCTGCCAGCCGGTCGGCTTCCTGGCGAGGGCCTCTTTGTGGCCCACCACGGGGGCCCCACTCTCATGACCTCTTCTAACCCAGACCACCTCCCACACCATCTCCCGGGGGTTAGGGTTAACTGCATGAATGACCGCCAGGACCCTGGGCGAGCCCGAATCTGGTGCTCGCGGGGCCCAGTGTGGCTGACCCCTGCTGCAGGTGGCGTGTCCAGCGCCGGCCAAGCCCTGAGCACCAGAGGAGCCTCGGTCCTTGCTACGCATCAGCTGCTGGTCTAAGTGCTGGTCTCCGTCTTCTATAGGCCTCCTGTCTGCCGTGACGTGGCCGTGGGGGCTGGGCTGTGCTTGGTGGGACATTATGTCAAATCCAGACCCAGGAGCGACTGATTTTGAGTCCATGGTGGGACAGGCACAGTTCTCCTTCCTGGGGCTGCCAGGACCAAGGAACACAGATTTGGAAGCAACAGATGTGTGTCTTCTCGCTGTCTGGGGGGCCGCAGATCCAGGTCTCCCCGCGTCCTCCTCATAAGGACGCCCGTCTGGACTGGGGACCTTCCTAAGTGCAGGATGGCCTCGTCTCCAGGTCCTGAAGTAAGTATGCCTGTTTCCAGATACAGCCCTGCTCTGAGGTTCGAGGTGGACGTGAGTGTGGGGTGACACCGGGCTACGGATGCGTGGGATGTCTTTCCTTCCGCCGGTGTCCTTGGTCTCCCCCGCTGTTTACCTCCACACTGAACAAGGGGCTATGAGGTTGGTTCTTGCCTTCACGATCCTCTCCTCCTTCCAAGTGACCTTCCTGTTCTTTTCCTCGTCTGTCTTTCTGTCTCCTGGTCTAACTCCTCCAGGAGCCCTGCCATGGTGCTCAGAGCGGTGATATTCCTGGGAAGGGCGAGCAGAGGACCGTGGGCCCCGGGAGGGCAGGTCTGCAAGGCCAGCCTGGTGTGGGGAAGCCCACGTGGCCACGGCCAGGGAACGGGAGGTGCTGGTGAAGGGGAGACGGGAGCAGACCGCTGGGTGTGGCTCCGTCTGGGCACCCAGAACAGCAGGGGAGCTGTGCTGGCTGCTGTACCGGGTGCGAGTCCCGTCCCCTGTCCCTGATGGGTGGCCCCCAGCTGCGTCCCTCCCCAGCTGAGACACCTGCAGGCTAAGCTCCCCTGCTCACCTCTCTGTATGCACAAATCCCTGCCCCAGAGCCCACTCCAGGCCTCCCAGCCTATGGCAGGGCCTGGCCATGATAGTGTCTTGGGAGGGGGTTGCCGTGAGGACCAAAGCCAGGGAGTGCTGAATATGAACACCCCGCCCCCGCCCCGCCCCGCAGGCTGTCTTCCAGGGCAGCTTGAGGGGAGGCAGGTAGATTTTGAGTGGGAGGCCAGGGAGTGAGGCGAGATCCCCCCTCATTAGCTGGGGCGGGCTGGGGGTCCCCCGCTCAGCTCTGTGTAGGAAAGAAGCCCGCCTCTACTTCCTCTGTGTGCCGCGGCTTTGCAGCTCCGAGGCGGGTTGCGGCCGGAATCAGACCCCACACAGGCAGGTGGTCTCGAAGCAGGAGGCCTGCGGGAAGCCGGTGCCGGGTACCGGGTGGCGACGTGAAAAACCACACACTTAATTGCTCCAGAAAGTGCTGCGAGCGTCAGATCTATATCTGGATTGGAATGGCTTATTGGCAAAATATTGGAGCAGATGCCGGAGGGCGGGGCTTAGCAGGGGGGAGGGCGCCCGCTCAGTCTCCAGACTTTCTGAGTTCGGCACAATTTAATTTTTATGAAACATAACATCTCTTAAAAGGTCGAGAGCTACAATGTAAGCCATTTGTAGTTGTTAGAACGGTGTTTTTCTTTTCAAGATAATTTAAAGTGATCCGTAAGGACTGGCGAGGACGGCGGTTTCCGGGAGCCTCGGGGAGGACACGCCGCCACCGCCATGTCCGCCCCATGATTTAATTTGCCCTTCACACTAAGCCCCCCAAAATTGAATAATGGTCTTGCTCCTTTCAAAATAAACCAGGCATCACAGAGAGCCAGTGAAGAAAATTGATTCTATCGTGTCTAATGAGGACAAAGCATTGCACTCGAAAGCCATAGGATTCCCGAGGCCCATTTGCAAACATCTTCCCGGGATGCGCGGTGACTGTCAGCGGGCCAGTCCGGCCTTCTTCTCCAGGAGCCGTCTCAGGGCTGGCCCTTTGCTTCCTGACCCCCAGCCGGCTGCTGTTGGACACAGAGGGACGCCTGACAGACTGAAATCTGGTTTCTCTGCTGGGCGGAGCGAGGATAGGCAAGGAAAAGCCACGCAGCCGGGCAGCAAGCTTGCAGAGGGACATGTTTGCTCTGGGCTGACGGGTCCTGCCCGGCCCTGCATGCTTCGTGAGAAGCAGAGAGCCTGGATCAGAGGCCCCAGTCATGGAGCCGCCTGGAAGGTGTGTGGCTGGGCCCAGCTCCACATGTCTGAATCAGCAGGTCTGGGCATTTCTGGTAAGTTCCCCGATGACGCTGATGCTGCTGGCCTGGGAGCCACGTCGGAGGTCCACAGCTCTCGATAAACATGATGATGCTTCCTGTTCAAATATAGCAACACGCACGATTAGCACAGAGACACAGTCTGGAACAGGGGACACTCCGCGAGGGAAGAGAGAAGAAAGTCATTCCTCTCTCCTGACATCACGGTCCTGACGCAGAATGGGGCCAGGACCCGCGACGGTGTGAGAATGAGCTGCCCTCAGGTACAGCCCGCTCTGGCCACTCAAAAGTTCATAAAACAAGCCAAGATGAGGTTTCCAACTTCAAAAAAACCCCAACATAAACACACATGCTTTTCTTAAGTGTACCGACTTCTTCAAAGATTTTATTTATTTATTTGAGAGAGAGTGGGAGTGTGCACAGTGAGAGAAGTAGCGGGAGGAGCAGAGCTGAGCCAGGAGCCTGACACGGGGCTCGATCCCACGAACCCAGGACCATGACCTGAGCTGAGGTCCAGTAGGACGCTTAACCGACTGAGCTACCCAGATGTCCCCTTAGTGACTTTGCATGCTGGTCTTGCATCCTGTGACCTTACTGAACCCCGTCCCTGGTTCTAGGAATTCTTCCCATAGATTCCTTGGGTTTTCCCCGTAGCCTTGTCATCTGCAGAGAGGGACACCCTCATGCCTGCGTTCGATGTCTGTGCCGTCTCCTTCCTCTCTCACCATGCGGCCCCGGAGCAGCCACGCCTCGTAGAGAGCGAGTGGGGGGACTCGGGTCTCTGGCTTGTTTCCAGTTCAGGGGAAAGTGCTCCTGGTTCCCCTGTGAACTACAGTTTAGGTTTTTGTAAGTCCTGGTTATCAAGTCGAGAACTTTTCCTGCTGTTCCTAGTTTTTTGAGGGTTTTTTTTTTTTACATTTTTTTTTTTTCTGTTTTGAGTTTCTTGAGAGTTTTTTTTTTAAAGATATTATTTATTTGACACAGAGAGAGAGAGAGATCACAAGTAGGCAGAGAGAGAGGGGGAAGCAGGCAGAGCTCTCTGCCCTGAGCAGAGAGCCCAATGCGGAACTCGATCCCAGGACCCAGAGATCATGACCTGAGCTGAAGGCAGAGGCTTTAACCCACTGAGCCCCCAGGCGCCCAAGACTTGTTTCTGAATTTTGAATGTTGTCAGGTGCCTTTTTCTGCATCGGCTGACGTGACCCTGTGATGTTTCTTCCTTCGCTCATGAACGTGGTGGTTAGAGCCACCCCCGGAAGCCGGACTGAGCCCCACTCGGTCAGGGTGTGCACCTTTAAGAACAGAAAAAACACTCGCTGCTCTTGGTGACTTGCGTCTGCTTCTGCTTTGTCGTGGGTTTTGCATCTACGCCCACGAAGGAAGCTGGTTTATGTCCTTGTCTCTGGGCGAGTGCTTGTCTGACTTTATCAGGGACGCTCTGGCTGCGCGGAGGAACCGGGCAGAGCGTGCTCTACTCACTCTTCAAAGCCCACACCCACTGTCGTGTCCTCGGGCTCCCAACCGCCACGTCCTCGCCTGCAGCGGTTCCCCATAGGATAACCAACCCCCGCTTCGACGCTGAGCTGTTCCCCCAGCACAACCTCAGCCCCAAGACTTTGAGGCAAGCAGATAAGCTTTGGACCGTATAGGACAGCAAATACGCACTCGATCACAGCCTGGAAAGCGGCTGGGCCCGGACTGGAGCCAGAACATGACACTGGATCCTGCGTCTGGTCCAGGGAAGGTGGCGGAGAGGCCATGCTGGGGGGCGAAGGCTTGGTCATCAGGTCACCCCAAGCGGGGACGGGTGCCTCCCAGCAGAGGAGGCACCCGACGCTCACCCACCGAGGCAGGGCTGGCCTTGTTCATTGTCAGGGGTCCCAGGGAGCGGGGCTGTTACAGGTGCGGGGGACCCTCTCCACCCTGGAAGGGGGCTGCGGGGGCTGGTGGGCCAAGCGCAGGGGGACGCCAGCCGGCTCTCGGGGTGCTGGCCTTCTGGGTTCTTCCGGGAACCTCGACAGGATTGCAGAAGCTGTTTGGGGCCTGTTCTAGGGACAGCAGCCCTCTCGGTTGTAGCCTCCAGGGACAGCTCCCGAGCGGACTCGTGTGGGGCCACATATTGTGCCCTGAGTGGTTTTCCCTTTGTCGTGGGAACAATTTAAATTCTGCACAAGGTCCTGCCTGGGTCAGGCGGGCGTCGCTATTCCTGCGTTTGGCAGCTGAGGGAGAGGAGCAGAGGGTCTGGGCGATAGACCCAGTCGGGGTGTCGGGCCCAGAAGGCTGGAACTGCACCTCTCGTCTGGGTTGTGACCAAGAGCTGCCGACCAGCACCAGCTCTGGCGCTCCGGACTGCTGGCTCTAAGTGACAATTCCCGACGTCCAAGCTTCTACGGGATTCCCTGGTGCAGCCCGGGGTGAGAGCCCGCGGGGCCACGTGGTGCAGAAGTTGGGGGTCACCCCTGAGGTCCCGTCACTGCCCTTCCTTGGTCTCTGTGGTGTGGGGGACACAGCCCAGAGCCCCAGCTAGGGCAAGGGCGGATTGAACACAGTGGAACCCTTTACTGTGACCTCACATGTCGTCCCCTCAAGGGACCCGGAGGGGTGGTTAACACAGTTGTCTCTCTCGGGGCCGTGGACGCTGCTCCAGCCTGCGAACAACTTCCTAACACAGGAGAGGAGGAGAGGCGGGGGTGGCTCAGTGGGTTGAGTGTCAACTCTTGGTTTCAACTCAGGTCATGATTCGGGGTCCTGGGATGGAGTTCTGCGTTGGGCTCGCGCTCAGCGGGGAGTCTGCTTGACATTCTCCCACTGCCTCTGCGCCTCCCCACCCTGCACTCGCTGTCTCTCTTCCTCTCTCTCAAATCAATCAATAAATAAGCATTAAAAATGGTGAATTTTATGGTATGTGAACCATATCTCAAAAGAGGAACACAAGGTAGTGAAAAGGAAAGTAGCCAGAAATTATTTGCCAAGTTTACAACAAAGGGTTTTTATCCTCAGTATCCATAAAGGGCTGTTGGCTGTTGACATTGTTTTTTTAAACAGCGTGGAAACATCAACAAAGGACATGAGGAGAGAGCCTCATGTGAAGTGAAGCAGAAATTTCAAAGGTAGGACGGAGATGGAGAGATTCTGTTTCGCCAGAAAAGGAAAAGGAGATACACATCGTTGATTCGTTCTCATAGTTCCCTGTATTTTTTATTTTTTACATCTTCTGCGGTGTGAGTTAGTTTTCTATTTTAGAATCTGGAAAATGAATCTTTTAAGATGTGCTGTGCAATTAACTCCGGCCTCGGGGGCCACGGCGGGAGCTGGAGCAGCCGCAGAGGGAGGGGCTTGCGTCCGCCTGCTTCTGGAGGACACCTGGCTGCCAGGTGCTCTCCACAGGTGGCTACGTGGTCACCCTCACGCACGGGGGGCTCGGTGGGGGAAGCTGAGGCCCCACGCTCATAGACGTGACTCACATTGGCCACGCGGCCACGTCTATGTGGGAGAGTGGATCACTGTTCCCGTCCGCCCAGACACGGAGACTCCTGTCGTCTGCCACCCCCTGAATTGGCCATTCCAGGGGCCTCAGGGCCTTGGGGAGGGGCAGGTGCCCGGGCAGGTGCAGGACGGTGTCAGGCAGAGGGAACCTGCCCTTCACGGCGGGGGAGACCGCTCAGTCCCTCACAGGAACGAAGGCAAGGATAGGATAGATACTGAATCACAGGGAGGCGGTGGCCATGGGGCCAGGAGAGCCCAGGCAGTCCCCGGATGGGTTCCCCTCACAACTGGGTGGGGGTCTGAGCCACAGAGAGGTGACCGCTGGAACACCCAACTCCAAGTGGGGGCTGGGACAGAACCGCAGCAATCACCTGAGTCCTGGCAAGGGCCGGGTTATTAAGGGGCCATGGGGGGGCGCTCTAGGGAATGAGGGTGCAGGAGGGGGGTATGGCTTCTGGAGCGTCCTGCTCCTGACGCTGGCCGGGCCCCTGTGTGTGTGTGTGCTTGGGTGTGCGTGCATTAGGGGGCATCCTTGGGTGCATATGGGTGCCTGTGTGAACACGCGAGTCTCCGCACCTGTGAGTGCGTGCGTGCGCGAGTGAGTCTGTGCACATGCCTGTGCGTGCACGTGTGTGTGTGTTCAGTCGCACGTGCTTGAGGATGTGTGTATCCCTGTGCCTGTGCGTGTGCCTGCCAGAGATGCACCTGGGCTGGGGCGTCCCTGCAGGTGTGCACACACGAACCCGTCATAATGCGGGTGTGCATGTTGCGCGCGTTGCCGCCGACACTCGCTGGGAACCCGGGTCTCTCCCCGTGCACGTACTGGGTTCTCCGTCTGTGCCGGCTTCTTCCCAGTTCCCTAAATCAGGAGGGGCCCCGATTGCTGCTGTGGGGCCGCGGGCAAACCCCCCTGCACCTCAGTGTCCTCTCCTGTCCTTGCTCGGGGATCGCGGGGGGACGGCCGAGGTGGGGCTCGGAATCCAGCCCCTGCTCTAAGTTCACGGTAGAAAGTGTGACAGTGTGTGTGTGTGTGTGTGTGTGTGTGCCCACGCGTGCAGGAAGCTGTATTCTCCGTACAGAGAAGGTAGCTGCACGCCCAGAGTCGCCCCGAACGCACACGTCTGACCTTTACTTTCCCCACTGAGCACGAGTTCACCAGAGCCCGTCGGGCTGTTAATAACTGCCTGGACGCAGATGCCCCGAGAGCCTCCTGTTTCTGTTGTAGGAAGGTCTGACCTAGAAACCGGTAGGCTGCGTGTCTCCTCCTGCGCCTCCTCCAGAAGCCCTCCAGGTGAGGAAGTGGGCTTGGGCAACACGGAGATCCTTGCTCCGGCTCCCGCCCCGCTGTGCCGGGTGCCGTGGGGTCAGCTGGGTCCTCTGTGCCCTGGCAGCCACACTGCGTGCCAGTCAGTGGACAGGACGTGCACAACCCTGCGAGACCGCGAGGCTTCTGTCGCTGTGCAGTTAAATATAGAACACACCCTGCCTGGCAGCGTGATGCTTTTTTTTTTTTTTTTTAATTTTTTAAAAAAGATTTTATTTATTTATTTGACAGAGATCACAAGTCGGCACAGAGGCAGGCAGAGAGAGAGGGGGAAGCAGGCTCCCCACTGAGCAGAGAGCCCGATGCAGGGCTTGATCCCAGGACCTTGAGATCATGACCTGAGCTGAAGGCAGAGGCTTTAACCCACTGAACACCCCAGGTGCCCCCGCATGCACGATGCTGTCCAGACCACAACAAATGCATATTTTAAGGATGGAAAATAGTTTCCCAATGGTGCACAGTTCTGTCCTTCATTTCATAGGCTGGTTGAGGAAGGAGAGAAGCCCGGGGTCCTCGGGCAAAAAGACACATTTGCAGGCGGCTCTGGGAAATTGGTTGAAAAGCACTGTCTTGAGCCCCAGCCCAGACCTACTAAACCAGAAAGTGAGCTGGCAGGGGGCAGTCCTCCAGGGCACGAGGTGCAGGCCGGGTTTCCCAGCCACTGGCTTACAGCACGGAGTGGGGATGAAACTCCTGCTTGCATCATCCGGCAACGTGCACACACACACACGCACACGCACACACACGTGCGTGCACACACGTATTTGAAGGCTCTCTGTGCGACCTCATATAAAGGCACTGAGCAGGTCATCTGTGAATGAGGGAGAGCTTGAACTTTGCTGCCCCTTGGTCCCCTCACCCCCAAAACTTGTAAAATAGATTTGTTTTGTCTGTTTCTCACGAAGCAGGGAGCCCGAGGCTTCGACCCCAGGACCTGAGCCAAAGGCAGGCGCTTCACGGACTGAGCCCCCCAGGCACCCCATGGTTTTCTTGCTGCTTTGTAGTGGGCTGCTGGGTCCTGAGCTACCTTTCCTGGGACTGGGTGTTGGGGTCATTTCCAGGGTCCTGTCATGGCACCTTTTGCACCTGGCTTTTGGTGTGCCTGTGCAAGGCCCCGTAGGCTTGCCAAACCCAGAGAGGGAGTTCCAGGCGACCCGGCACACGGACATGACATTGACAAGGTGACATCAAATCATTTCCCTGAGAGGCTTGGCTCAGTGGACCCTCCTGCTTGGGTACCGCGCCTCAGCCCTCAGGTTTTTCCCACCTGTGGAGGCGGGCGGGCTTTTCACCCTGATCTCCGTGGGCGTCTCCCTTGGGACTAAGGAGCTAGAGCGTCTTTTCCTTTACGTTTATTTGCCAATTACAGTTCCTCGCCCTTTGAATAAATATTCAAAGGGCGAGGAACTGCTCCCCATTTTCAGAGCATGGGTCATTGGTCTTTCTGAGGGTCGAGAGTCCTGTGGGTGAGTTGGCGAGAACTCGGTCTGAGATGTGTAGGTGGTGCACGCCTTTCCCGGGCTCGTGGCTTGATGAGCAGAAACTTTGCATTGTAATGTCATCACATTTACTCAGCCAGCGTCTTGCTGGGTTCCTGCTGAAACCATCCTTTCCGGCCCCAAAGTCAAAATGCCTTTCATCGATGTTCTTTTTTTTTTTTTTTTTAAGATTTTATTTATTTATTTGAGACAGAGAGAGACAGCAAGAGAGGCAGAGGGAGAAGGGGAAGCAGGCTCCCCGCTGAGCAGAGAGCCCTATGCGACGCTCCATCCCAGGACCCTGAGACCGTGACCTGAGCCGAAGGCAGAGGCTTCACCGACTGGGCCCACAGGTGCCCTCATCAGCTCTTTAAAAAGGGCTAAACATTGCGTCTCGTGTTCATTTTTGTTCTAAGGAGACTGAGATTTGGGGTGCCGTAGACAGCCCCAGAACCTATTTTTCATGTCCTAGCTATTGAATATCTGAGTTATTGATACAGAATGTGTTAGTTACTGAATATCTACCATTTTCCTAGGGGTCAGTCACCTGCCTTTGTCGCATGACCGGCCTCCATAGTCACATGGGTCTGTTTCTAGGTCGCCCTGTCGCCTTATTGCCCCTTCTTCACCCGCAGCACCCCAGCTCCCCGCCGTGCTCTGCCCTCGCATGAGTTTAGAATCAGCTCGCCGATTTATTTTTAAAAATTCTTTGGGGCTTTCGATGCCATTGCGATAGGTTTATTGGCTAATTTGGGGAGAATGGACACTGGGTGTGGGGTTTTCTCAGCCACGCACATAGAATCTCTTTCCATTCTTTGGGTTCTCAGAAATTCCCCTAAAGTTTAGTAATGTTTCCTCACGTGACTCATGCCTCTTTTGTTAGACTTCTTCCTTTTAAATTTTTGCTTCTGTTGCAAATGGGATCATTTGGAAACTTCCGTCTCTCCATTTCAGAGAAAGAGTAAATATATTGTTACATTTTTAGTTCGATCATTTACCTAGCTATATTGTTACAGGCTGATCACTTCCAATAATTTAGGTCTAGAAATTACCGCATTTTCTTTGTGGAGTATCATGTACCATTCAAAGAAGGACAGTCTGGTCCCTTACAATTTCCCTGTGCTCTAGCTCTTTGTTTTTCAGAGTTGTTTTTCTATTCGTTACGCTCCGCTCCAGTAAATCCTGAATATAAGCTATGAGACGGCATTCCTGATTTTCTTTATCTTCTCCTCCCCCCACAAGATTCTCTCCATTTTTTCATTAGAGTCAGGGAGAGAGAGAGAGAGGCAGAGGGAGAAGCAGGCTCCCCGCTGAGCAGGGAGTCCGAGGCGGGACTCGATCCCAGGACCCTGGGATCACGATCTGAGCCGAAGGCAGACAGCTAACCACCTAAGCCACCCAGGGGCCCAGAATTCCTGATTTTCAAAGAAAGTGTTTCTAAGATTTTATCCTAAGGAATAACGATTTCTGAACATTTTTGCTAGGCACACATTACTGGGTTAGGACGTTTCCTCCCATTTGTGTTTTATTAGGTTGATCATGAATATAGGATGAATTTTATCCAAGGCTTTTACTGTTTTAATGAAGATGATCATACGGTTTCCCCCTTATTAATCTGTTTATTTGGAGAATGATATTTGCAGATTTTGCTCACGCTGGCGGGCAGAAGAGCCTACAAAAGAAACTGGCATGTCTTCCTTGTGGTCTGAAAGCATGTGTGAGTCGGGGGTGGGGCTCACTGCCACGTCTGTGGCCTCCTGTCCCCCCAGCTACCGACCCAGCCCTCCCAGTGGCTCTAACACGACCGAAGCTTCTGTGTCCTGGGGAGACGTCTGTAGGTCACATCTTTCCAGGATCGGTTTGGTGTGCTTTCGAATCTATTGGCAGAGATTTACTCCTGGTGACGTCTTCATTTTCTCTGAGCTGTGGTTTCTCTGAGTAAGGCCTTTTCTACATTCCTGACACCCCCTCTTGAAGGCCATGCGTCTCTGCAGAGGACTCCCCGTGTTTAGCAGTCTTTTCAAAGAACCCACTTGGCTTTGTGGAGGTCTCAATATTGAATACTTGCTTTCTAATTAATTTTAGACTTTATTTTTTACTAACCCCGTCCTCGTGTGATATTTGAATTTGTTCTATAGTTCTTTATTTAAAAAAAAAAGATTTATCTTGGGGGGGAAGGTAGGGAGAGAGGGAATCCAAAGCCGACTCCACGTTGAGCACAGAGTCTGACACAGGGCTCGATCTCGTGACCCGGGGATCAAGACCTGAGCTGAACCGAGATTGGAGGCTTAACCACCTGAGCCTCAGGCGCCCTATGCTTTAGTTCTGTATCCAGACTCTCAAGTGAGGTTCTCAGTTTTTTATTTTCAACCTCAGTTTTCCATTAAATGCCATACCCACTTACCTCTGAGGGGTCAGTAGGCAGTAATTTTTATTATTTATGTATTTATTATTATTTTTAAAGATTTATCTATTTATTTGACAGAGTGACAGCGAGAGAGGGAACACAAGAAGGGGTAGACAGAAAGGGAGAAGCAGGCTCCCCACTGAGCAGAGAGCCTGATTCGGGGCTCGATCCCAGGACCTTGGGATCATGTCCTGAGCCAAAGGTAGACACTTAACGAATGGGCCACCCAGGTGCCCCTGTATTTATTGTTATTTTAAGTATTTTAGTTATTTCTGTTATTTCATTTTGAGCTGTGAGTTACTTACACATATGGGGACATCTTAACATTCTTCTATTTACGTCTGCTCTCATTTTCCTGGGGCCGGATGACCGGTCTGGGATTGTTGGGGTTTCTTCTGTGTTGGACTTTTGCCGATGCTGCGTGTGTGCCCAGAAGCAAGTGTAAGGGACCAAACCGGCGGGTTCACAGTGTTGTTCAACTCTCTGTCTTTGCAGACTGCCCGTCTGCGTCACCGCTTCTAGTGGAAACAGGTGGATTACATCACCCGCCCTGACGATCTGCTTCTCGACTTCTCCTGGCAGTTCTGTCAGCTCCTAACTCAGATTTCTACCCCCTTTCTGTGGGTAAGTTTAGGGGGATTTTATCGTGTGGACTGAATGCTCGTATCCCTGCCCCAAACACCCGCAGCGAGCCGGAGTCAGGAGGTGGGGCCCCCTCGGTGGGTCAGTGCCCTAGCAGGAGGGGCCCCTGAGAGCCCATGTCACCTGCTGCCCCCAGGGAGGGGATGGCAGCCCGGAAGGGGTCCTCAGCAGACCCCACATCTGCCGGCACCCTGGTCGGGGGCTGTGATGTGCGGGTCGGCAAGGATCAGCCGCTGCCTTCTCAGTGGGGGTCTGAGCTGAGCCCACCTAGACCCGGATCTCCCCGGGGAGTCGAAGTGGCTGTCACTGTGTGTGGGTGTGTCCAGCCTTCACGGGGCTTGTCCTATTGAAGGTCGTCTCGGTGGGGCTTCTCGCGTCGTCCTCCGACAGGTCCGCTCCCTGTCCCCCTGTGTCCGCTTGCGTCCGGCCCCGCTAAGGTGTAGCGTATTCAAAAGCTCAGCCGCTTGTGAACTCTGTCACTTTGTTGCGACACCTCCATGTCCTCGTAAAACGGACGCACAGCCGGCTTGCGCTCCGTGTGTGCGATGCTCACGGAATCTCAGGTCCCTCAGGCTCCAAGTCCACATTTGTGTCTCCTGCTGCGTCGGCCTCAGTCGTGGGCTTCCTTCCGTCATTCGTGAGGACGCAGGCCGGCTTGGGTCCCTCTGAGGACAACCAGAGCCGCCCGAGAAGCCAGCCCCCCAGGAGCCTCCCCCCGCGTCCCTTCCCGACTGCCAGCATCAAACAGGCAGGAAAACGGAGGGAAGCGATTCAGTGAAAGCTGCAGGAGCCATGTCCTGAGCACGTGGCATCCATGGCCTGGGATCGGGACACGCCTTTACCGTGTCACCCTCCGTGAGGAAGGGCAGGCCGGTGGGCACTTACTGAGGGACCGGTGTTGTCAGGCCAGCTGTCCCCACGCCACCCCTCGCGGTGCCCTCGGGATCTCCCGCAGACTGTTAACAGCGAGGACCCAGCCGGGCTTCTGTGTCGCAATGGATCCTGGCGCCTGTTGTTCCAGAACAATCCCCCAGCCTTCCCGTACAAAAGAAGGGCTTTATTTCCCCTCACACAGAATTTCCTGAAGAGGGTGGCCCAGGGCTGGCTCCAACGCCCGCATGGAGGGAATCCCCCACCCCCCACCCCGGGAGTCCTGGTTGGACGTCCCCTCTCTCCCAGCCGCAGGAGGGAAGCCAGGGAATGGAGGACAGCTCTCAGGGCCACAGCAGTCTGGTGCCTGTCTTCACAGCGGGGAGGGGTCAGCAGGGACATCTCCTTTTTTCAGATGATCCTGTCGAGGCCAGATGTGAGGGGGTGGCGGAGCACTCCCCTGCGCAGGGGGAGGGCTTGCTCTGGAAAGGTGCACGGCAGAACAAAACCCGTGCGTTGTGCCAGGCCAGACCCTGAGCTCTGTGGGCTTTTGCCGTGCGAACTGTGCCCTGCCCTGGGAACCGCTACCTAAATCAAGGTGTGCCGGGCAGCCCGGCATGCTTCTGGCGCAGGTGCTCATGCCAGGGGCTGGGGACGGCATGCTGTTACCCTTGCTGCCCCCAGAGCCATGTGCCCTGTGCCCGAGTCCTGATGTGACCCCCCCACCCCGGGGACAGTGGTGCCTCCCTGGGGCTTTGATCCCCTCCCATGATCACTTCTTGGCATCCCAAGTCCCTCCTTGGGGACTTCAGTTCGAGCCTGGTGGGGAAGTGGTTATTCCTGCTCAAGGAGGCACAAGGAGCGAAGCCATGGGCGATCACGTGACCGTCGGGGGGAGAAGGAAAGCTCACCTGCGTCTTGACCGACAACCTCTCACCCGAGGAAAGGCGCCTCCACCAGACCCCCCCACCCGCCGGGAGCAGCGCTCTATAACGTGCCCGTAAACGCCAGCACTGGCCTGCTTTCCTCTCTGCTTGCAGCTCATCTTGACCTCAAAAGAAATATTCTTACAGTCATATGTGTGTTTGCCTACGCTTTGCCAGAGCCAGGGTCCCTCCCTGCACATTGATTTTTTTCACTGGTCTCACAACAAACCTGCAACATGCTAGACTTCGATTGGACCTCCTCGTATTAAACTACATTTTTCTGATTATAAAAATTTGTCGTAGTGCTTTTGTAAACCAGGAACTCATAGAGAAGGAGGGAAAACATCCACGTTCTCTCTTACCAGAGGCACCTGGCTTCACACGCTGTTGCCGTCCGGGGAGCCTTGCCGCACCGTCCCGGGTCTGCAGCATGTTGGCGAGGCAGGTCCCCTCGTTGGGCACCAAGGACACGGGTGATTCAGTGACTCGCCCTGACTCAGTGGCCCCGCACCCTCAAAACGCTGGACCCTCGACGTTGTGAGACTTGATGCACCTTAATCTGTGTGCATCCACCTGGTCCCGGTGCTCGGAGGTGAGCCCTGGGGCCCCAGGAGTGGGACTTGTATAATGTGAGTAAGAAACGGTCTCTGTGCTCAGGAGCTCACAAGGGAGGGGCATGGATGAAGCCAAGAAATTGTCCCTCGAGACCCCACCAGTGTCCGGGCCTGCTGTGGAAAAGTATGTCTGTTCAACAACGCAAGTCCCTTCTCTCACCACCTGGCAGCCAGAGGTCCAGGTCCCTCCCCACCTTGGCCTTGTGCGAGCTGGCGGCCCGGGGCTTGTGGCAGGGTAGCTGCAGCCTCTGTCCCATCCCCTCGGGGCTGCTTCCCTCTGCGTCCTCTGCTCTTCCTACAAGGACCCCTATCCTGCGACTTGGGGCCCGCCCTGAATGCAGAACGCCGGCATCTCGGACCCATAACTACTTTCACCTACAAAGACCTTATTACAAGTAATTACATTCTGGGGCTCCAGGCGGACATGAGTTCTGGGGGATCCCGCTCACCCACACTACAAAGATGGACACTTCTGCGACACCCCTTTACCTCAGGGTGGACAGAGGATCCCGGGCTGGGGCTCTGGGTACAGCGACTGCCCCGGGGTGAGCTCGCAGCCCTGGCAGGGCCGGAAGGCTCTTGGCCGAGACCCCAAGTGCATGTGCAGAGGGCACCTTCCCATTCAGGGGTTGACCCCGAGCAGGAGGCTGGAGCTGCTGGGCTGTCTTCTCGGGCACGTGGACAGAGCTGACCTGGAATGACCCAGGGCACGGGGGGCACTTCCCCATGCTGTGTCCCTCCGGCTGCAACACGAAACACCACTTTGGCCAGCACCTGTCACAGACGTAGGTGAATAAGCCCCGCGGCTCTGGTTTCCAACCCTCCGGCTGCTGCAAAGGGTAGAACTCTGGGAGGCAAGGGAGGTTTGATCCCCGGCCATGCAGGGATGTCCAGGAACAGTTAAAAAGTCACCAGGAGGCTGGGGGCATCAGGCAGGGGTGCAGGGCAAGGGTACTGGGCAAGTGTGCTGGGCAGGGGTGCTGGGTGGAGGTGCAGGACTGGGGTGCAGGGCAGGGGTGCTGGCCTACCCAGCCTTGCCTAGCGTGCCCTCCTGCTAACTGGTGCCAGCAGGTGTCCTGGTCAAGTTACTGCCAGGCCGTGTGAAACCAAGGTCAGTGGGGTCTTGCCCAGGGCATCTCCGAGGGGGTGGGACACAGCAGCTTTCCTGAAAGTTCTCCCTCGAGGGTGCCTCTGCTGCGGAAACAGGCTGGGGGAAGCTCTGAGGCAGAAGGAAGCCTCTTTCTTTTTAGAGCAAGGAATGGATAAGACCCTCCCTTCCTCTACGTTTTAGGGAAATCGAGCAGGCGACTGGGTGGCGTGAGGGAGGGCGGTCCCCCGTCCTAGCAGGAAACGCGGGCCTGGATGGAGGACCGCCTGCACCAGTGCGGGTGCGGGAGGAGGCTCCGCGCCGGGGTCCTTGCGCCCGGACAGACGCGCCCGGGCTCGGGGCGTTGGAGGGTCCCGGGCAGCGGTGCGGGGGTGAGGGGACTCCAGCCCCGGGGGGCAGAGTCTGCGGCTCTGCCCGGCCCCGCCCCCGCCCTGCGCGCCTGCCGGCTGCTGTCGGTGTCTGTGCCGAGCACCCTCCGCGCACGGGAGCCGCAGAGCGCACCGCACCCCTGCGTCGGTTTTGGTTTTCCTGCGAATCCCAGATGGCCTTCTCAGCCTCTGGCTCCTATATTTAACCTATTTAATGAGATTTCTTTTCCAGTAATTCCTGAAACTGGTAATCTCTAATTGGGTCAAATTCTCTACCCACAAGCCAGCGATGCTATTTTTAGCGCAAATCCTCCCGCCGAAGCTTCCCTGCCTTTCGGCCGCAGCTGTCAGCCGACTCTGCACTGGGCTCCCCGAGCCTTATTCTCAGTGTCTGCTGCGGAGCCTGCCCGCCTGCCTCCCGCCTTCCCACCTTCAGCCCCGACCACCCCAGGACCGTGGACACAAATCCACTTAAGGCTGGCGCCTCGTCCCGTGCCACTATAAATAGCCCAGTCCGGAGGCTTTGGGCAAGGCCAAGGCTCTCAGTTCCCTGGCCTTTTGTCCCCGCCTGGTACGGTCCCCCCGGCATTGTTTCATGAACTGCAAGGACCCTGAACGTCCCCAGGGACCACGTAGACCAGCATTAAATGGAATTCATAGAGAATCCTGTCCTTGTCCTCATTCAGCCAGAGGACCCCGTTCTGTTCAGGGGCACGCCACCCTGTCTCCAGGGTGAGAGGCCTTCGTCCTCGCTGACTGCCCCGTCCCCTCCAGGCTTTGGTCCAGGAACAGAGCGGGCTTTCCAGTCCAGTCCCCCTGCCCACTGGGTGCTAGTAGGACCACACAGCATCCTTCTTGAGAGAGCAGCGGGGACGCGGTTCAACGTCAACCAGCAGGCGCTCTCGGATGATGCTCAGGGCCGGACCGACTCCCCCGACTCCACCTGCCCGGCACCTTCCAGCATTCTTGCCCCAGCAGCCAAGGATCGCTGTCCCTCGAAGCCATACTCAGACGTCAAGGCACACGTGGCAAATATCGGCACCCTTTGCGGAGTCCTTTGTCATGCTCAGGATAACCAGGGACAAGTGAAAACCCATCTGGACCCTGGAGCCTGGCAAGGACAGAGCCACTGACTGACGAGGGCACATGTCCCCGCACGTCCACCATCCAGCAGAGGGTCCCCTCCTTCTAGGAAAATGCCTGCCCAGAATGCAGCATCTTTTGGATTTAGTAGAAAGCGGTAGTGGTTTAGAGGAGCCGGCTGGGGATACACTAGGTTCGGCCTCTTGAGGGAGGTGTGGTTACATCTGGGAGGAAGACTCTTCCTTAGAAGTCCGGAGTGCAGTGGGTGGGCTCAAATGAGGGGCGTGGCCACCTGAGAGCGGTCATGGTCATGCTGGCCTCGCTCCAGGGGTCATCAGACCCCTCCACTGAGCCCATGGGGAGTGGCCACCATCCTTGGGGTCATCAAGAACCTTGCACCTGCCCTTGCTGACCTCCACCACAGCCTCGGCCTGGGCTCCTTGGTCTCTCCTGCCTGGCCACGGCCAGCATCTGCTCCTTTGAGGCCACTCTCCCTGGAGTGGGGGAGGGAGGAGGACACAGACCTCGCAGGACCCCCGGCTCCGGGAAGAAGAGCTCAGGGCCTGCGGCTCTGTGTCTGGAGTTGTCTGGGTCTCCAGAGCTCAGGGTTCTATTTCTGCCCACTGCCTCCAAGAGCACACCTTTCTGGGGGCTTGGGTGCCCCTCTGTGCCCCCTCAGAGGGCGTGTCTTTTTGTGAGAGCACTGGGCATGGTTTTGAACACATATTTATTGGTGGGATTCCGAGGCTGGCCCCTCCCACTGCCCAGGGGTCCTGCTCTCCTCTCGGGGCCGAATCCTGGTGACAACAAGATTGCCAGCATGCCCATCAAGCAAACCTCCTCCTGCCTGCCAGGTCTCCCCGCAGACCAGGTATGCAGTCTGGTGTTATCTGGTGCTTGTTGCTCTGGGCTGGCCTGAGACCCTGGCACTGAGGCAAGGATGCCAAGTCTCTGGGGACCGCTGAGCCCGGGGCCAGGCGCAGGAAGGTGGCAGAGCTGGCCATGAAGACCCAGTTGGTCTTCCTGGCCATCAAGGTGTGGGGACAACAAGGTGTGAAGGAACAGATGAGTGGGCCCTGTGCTGCCGCTTCGGCTGTGTGGCTCAGGGATCACCACCTGCCATCCAGCTCCGGCCCCTGGTTTAGCTGGAGGACACTCTCACCCTCCTTTTTGGCCACCTGGGCCATGCGCCCCAGTGACCTCAGCCAGACTGGTCAACGTCCTGCTGTAGGGGGAGGGTGTGACCACTTACTGCCCAGTGTGGTCCTCAGTCAGCCATCCCAGCCTCCAGCGAGGTAAGTAGACGCGGCCTCCAGCTTTTGGGTTAAGGGAGCTGAGCTGGAGTCCTGTCCTGTTCTCGCCGGAGGAATCCTGAACAGACCCCTGGGGCCATTGCCATCACTGTCTACACTGCACATCCCCCCTGCCCCCAACAACCAGCCCAGCAGGACGTATCCAAGAGAGGCGTTTGTGGGGCAAATGCTGCATCCAGCCGCCAGGGGAGAGGAGGAGGCTGAGCCCCCCTCGGGGGTTCTCCTCACGCCCTTTGACTCCTGGAGACAGCTTGCATTTCCACGGGGTTTCCAACAGACCCACAGGGGAAATTCCACCCCAAACACAAAGTGGGAGCCTGCGAGGAACACTCATCTGGAAGCAAGTCCAGATCATTCTGGCAGAAGTCCCAGGAGCTCGGTGAGTGTCCCCAGGCAGAAGCTGGATTACGGCGACTTCCCCAGCTGTTGTGGCCTGTTGTGTCCGGAGGGCCTGACGTTCACTCATTCAGCTCACGGGGTTAGCATGGCGCTCACGTGGTCCTGTGTGCACAGAACACGCACAGCTCCGGTTGTCCTTGTGTCCACTGTAACCTTGTGGGCCAGGAGCCATGACAGCCCCCATTCGTGGAGGAGATGAGGCCCAGAGAGGGTGAGCAGCCTGCCCCAAGTCACACAGCCAGGAGGGGTGGCACGCGTCTGCGCTCTTAGCCGGGACACCGCGCGATGCTGGACTGTGCTCCACGCTGGGCCCCCGCCACACCGCGCCACACCACACCACACGGCGCCACACCCCCGATCCAGGGCATTTTAGGTTCTTTGAAGGACAGGCCTCAGCAGCTGGGAGCCTCGAATGCAAAGAGACAGAGATTTGTGATCCACAGAAAGTCCGAAAAGTCCGAGGGAGGCCTGGGCCTGTTACTGCTTAAGGAGGCCTGCGCTCCTGTCTCAGATGAGGTGCCTGCGATTCTTGGTGGTGTCCTCCCGGGCTGGCAGGACACACAGTGACCATGATGCTCCCCTCCCTCTGCTCCCCTCCCAAGGGGAGGGGCTGCTTCCAGGAAGGGCAGAATTTCCCATCTGGGTCTGCGCTCTGCGTGGCTCCTTGGGGCCTGGTCAATACTGACGCTCTGTAACAGGCAACGTTCTTCAGGGCGGACCCTAGGCCCGAGCGCTAGCTGGCCAGGGCCCCCTCCCGAGGCGCGGGAGCCCCAGCGTGGACAACACACATACGTTCTCACAGCTGTGGAGGCCGGAAGGCTAGGATCGCTGGGTCGCAGGGCTGAGATCCCTGGGCAGGGGGGCGCTGGGGGAGGAGCCTCCCGCCTTCCTGTACCTCCGTGGCTCACGGGCTGCCCCGTCTTCAGGCTTGTTCTCCTCCCAAGGTCCCCTTTGTATAAGGACACTGGTTATACTGCATCAGGGCCCACTCTAGTCTAGGGTGCTCGGCTTAATGATGTCCGCAGTGACCTCAGTCCCACAGACGGTCACATTCCGAGGTACTGGGGGTCAGGATTGCAGCATATGAATTTCAGGGGGACATGGTCCAACCGATGACACTCATGAGAGCGCGGGGTGTGTGCACGGTTTCTCAGACGGCTTGCCCATCATCCTTGGATGCAACCCGCCCGCTAGTGGCCTTGTCCTTTCAACCCAGCAGATGGGGGCAGAGAAGGTGAAGGGGACAGCAGCCCCCCATTCTGCCCCATGGCGGTGCAGTGGGAGGCTCCCACGGAGGTCTGGCACCTCCTGTCTCGGTGAGAGAGGTGGGTGATCCCTCCCCGTGAATGTGCTAGTGGGCTGGGAGGGTGCTGTTGCATTGTGACCTTGACCCCAGGATACTTTTTCATCCCTTCGTTCCCAGGTGGCTTGCCTGATTTTCGGACAGTACTCAGCTTTCCTTCCCTAGTTCCACTAGGACATAAAAATACCTATTTAACAAGAGAGTCTACACGTGATCCTTGATGCTTGAAGGATCATGCAGACTTGCTACCACTGGGGACAGGTGGGGGACAAGGTGAGGGAGATGGGACCTCGGGGATGTCAGTCAAAAACAGAGGTGGGGCAGGTAACTTCCAGGTCCCCCTCGGCCCCAGGGGCTGCCAGTTCCAAGAGGGGATGGGGACAAGTTATTCAGGTGACCAGACAGAGCACCAGGTCCTGGGGGTACTGGGAACTGGTGGTCGGGAAGTCAGGAATGCTTCACAGAGGAGGTGCCCTGCATGGGGAGGCCTGTCCAGGAGGGGGAACCAGGTGGCCACCAAGAGCGTGCTAATGTGAGCTGTTGGGGATGGAACAGTGAGGGCTCCTGGCCAGGGCGACGGTGAGGTGCCAGTTCTGATGGGTGACACGTTGTGTGTTGTACAAACACAGCCACTTCCTGTGAACTAATACCCAGTTCCCCACCTTCTAGACCTTGAGCCCATATAACAGCACATGGCCAATGGCTCTCACCTGGGAGCCTACTTGAAATCCCCACAGTGCCTGAAAAACAGACACACGCCTGCCACACTGGCTAAATCCTGGTGTCTGGAGGTCACCTGGGAGGGACCTCCTGCAGAGGGGCTAGCATCCTGGTCTCTGCTGTCTGTGATTTTGTGGGACCCCCAGGTCCCACTCCATGTGTATGGAGGGGTGGGCAAGAAGCAGCATGGGCTCCTGGAAGGGTCAGCAGTTTTGCGCAGAGTCCTTACCTCTCTGTAAGCCTTCCGGGGCCAGCTGTTTACCTCTCCTGGTCTGTCAGGGGGACAGAGGCACGCCCCCAGCGGCCCCTGTGAGCGCCAAAGAAGGCAATGCGGTTGAAGTGAGGCGCAAAGCCACTTCCAGAGCACAAGCCGTGGGACAGGAGGCGCGGGGTGGGGCCCAGGCACGCGTGGACACCACCGCACCTACAGTTGTCCCCTGCCAGAAGCATACAGCCCGCTCTCACTTGGGTTTCCAGTCCCTCCCAGGGCAAGCTGCAGTGTCCCTTCCCCTTGTGCTTCCCGCCCCATCCCTGCACCCAGAGCTGCGCGCCCAGCCAGGACTCTGGCCTGACTCGTCCTTCTGTACGGCCGGGAGGCGCGGTCCCACGCCACGCGCCCCCGCGTTCGCTCTCGGGGTTAGCAGGACCAGGGCGCCTGGGTCCCATGCGGCGGCGCCGGGGGCGGGAGGGCGAGCTGCAGGCCCCGGGGTCCCACCGCGGGCTCCTCTAGAGTGGAGGGGTGTCACCCGCTCGGCAGGATGGAGCCCCCCGCCCCACCTCAGGGCATAGCGCAGGATTCCTGCGTTTCCCACGCCCCGAGAGACTGCCCCGCGGGCCGCGCCGCGCGCCGGCGGGGAAACTGAGGCTCGGGGCGCGGCGGGCGCCGGGGTCACGCGGCCCCTCGGGTCGGCGCTCGGCGGGGCTGGCGTAGCTGGGCCGCCGGAGGACCGCGGCCGGGCGGGCGGGCGGCGCACTGCGCAGGCGCGGCGGCGGGAGGGGACGCGCTCGGGGCGCGCGCGCGGGGCAGCCGGCGCCCCGAGTCTGCCCGCCGCGCCCCGCGCCTCCCGCCCGCGCCCGCCCGCCCCGGCGCCCCGGCCGCCGCCGCATGGCGCTGAGATGGCGGGGGCGCCGCGCGGCCGAGGCGGAGGCGGCGGCGGCGGCGGCGGAGGCGGAGGCGGCGGCGCGGGCGAGCCCGGGGGCGCCGAGCGGGCGGCGGGGCCGGGCGGCCGGCGCGGGCTGCGGCCGTGCGGCGAGGAGTTCGCGTGCCCCGAGCTGGAGGCGCTGTTCCGCGGCTACACGCTGCGGCTGGAGCAGGCGGCCACGCTGAAGGCGCTGGCCGTGCTCAGCGGGCTGGCGGGCGCGCTGGCGCTGGCGGAGCTGCTGGGCGCGCCGGGGCCCGCGGCCGGCCTGGCCAGGGGCTCGCACCCCGCGCACTGCGTGCTCTTCCTGGCGCTGCTCGTGGTCACCAACGTGCGCTCGCTGCAGGCGCCGCAGCTGCAGCAGGTCGGCCAGCTGGCGCTGCTGTTCAGCCTCACCTTCGCGCTGCTCTGCTGCCCCTTCGCGCTCGGCGGGCCCGCGGGCACCCACGCCGGCGCGGCTTCGGGGACGGCGGCCGCCGACCACGGCGTCTGGCAGCTCCTTTTGGTCACCTTCGTGTCCTATGCCCTGCTGCCCGTGCGCAGCCTGCTGGCCGTCGGCTTCGGGCTCGTGGTGGCCGCCTCGCACTTGCTGGTCACGGCCACCTTGGTGCCCGCCAAGCGCCCGCGTCTCTGGAGGACGGTAAGTGCCGCTGCGCGCCCTCCGTCGGGTCTGGGATACACAACTGCCCGGGAGGGACCGGGAACACCGGGAGAGTCGGGCGCGCATCTACGGATTGGGCGGGTGGGGAAACTGAGGCCACGAGTGTGGGGGGCGTTCAAGGTCACTCGGCCAGCAGAGGACGCGGTGGGGGCTGCTAGGGCAGGGCTCTTTTCTGAGTCGCCATCCACAAAGCTCCCCTGGGTGTGGGCTGTGGAGAGGGGAGCGTTGAGAGGGCAAGGATTGGCCCAAGGTCAGGCAGCTGGTGAGTGGCCAAGCCCGGCCAGAGCCCTGGCTGGCGCTCTTTGGCTGCACACATCCCAGAAGAGGGACGGAAAGTGGGCGCGGGATGGGCCCCTGGCGGGCAGGGTTCCTGCTGGCTGTGCACGGCTCCGGGCTCCTCTCCAGTGCGCCTGGACCTCGTGCGGGGCTGGCAGAGTCTCCCTCCCAGCCTGCGGCACCCTGGGGAGGTTGGGAGGGGACGGGGACTTGGGTCTCCTCCAGTCTCCCTGGCGCCCGTTGTGGACCCGTTTCTGGTCTAGAAAGACAGGTTTGCCAAGGTCGAACAGGGCTCCAGTCCTTGCCACCCCCGCCCTGCTGGGGTCTGACCAAGGCTGGGAGCATCGGAACTTTGCCACTGCCTTCCAGGAGGGCCAGCAGGACGGTAGCGGAGGACAAGGACGTTGCCTGCTCCCCATGGGCTCCTCCCTAGCCGGAGACCTAGGAGACGGGAGGCAGGTGTCCTTGCTGCGTGGGGCTCTCCCAGCCTGACCCAGCATGAAACGCACCCCACCCAGCGGGGCTTGGAGAGCCCTGAAGGAGGGTTTTGTTTCCGCCTCTGGCAGCATTTTGGCAGGAGGATGGGGGGAGTCGGATGTGGTGGGCAAGCCCATCTAGGGAGGGAATGTGGCAGATGGAGGAGGTGGGGTGAGGAGGGGTGAGGAGGGGAGGCCGCATGGAACAGGCTCTGGGAAGAAGAAGGGGATGCAGGGAATCCGACTGTGGCTTGGGGGGACCGAGGGCCCCCCCATGAGGACCCAGGGAGGTGCTCTCAGACGGTGATGTCAGGGATGCCCATGGTCAGAGCGATCCTGGATGCACAGGGTAGACACTGGAAGTGTATTTTGGGGCCCAGAGAGGCCAGCACGTGGTGGGGGCTGGGAGGGGAGGGAGGAGGGGCCTGTGGAGGTGGGGAGAAGAGAGGGACAGAGTAGGGGGACCGCTGGAAACAGAGGTGAGGCAAGGCCGAGAGAAGGGAGGAGGGTAGAGGGCTCCCTGCACCCAAGGAGGGGAGGGGGGCTCCATTCTGGGTGGTTCTCCAGCAGGCCCCTGGCTTGTGGCCTCGCTTGCCGTCTGTCCTTAGGAGGTGCTCTTGTACCCTCCCCCCACAACCTTCCCTTCTGTTATGTGTTTGGCCCCCATGGTGTGGGGTCCCCCAGCCGGAAGACCTCCCCAGCAGGACCAGAAGGGAGGCCCTGCGGTCAGGTCAGCTCCGGTGGGGAGGGGAGGTCTGAGATCTGGCCTATGAGGGGTTCAGCTGGTTCGACGAAAGGCGGTGCTATTGTCTTTTTCCAAAACAATTTTGTGTACAGTTTCTGGTCATCCCTTCTAGAGAACTGAGGGAGAGGAAAGGGTCTGTAAAGGTCTTGGGCCCAGGGAGCTCTGCTCCAGGAGAAGATGAGCCCCTGTATTCATGGGGGGAAGGGAGCCTGTCCTGTGAGCCTGGATTCTTAGGGAGCAGGCATCTGGCGTTTGCTGCTGCTGGCTCCCTGGGCGACGCACACCCTTCCCGCCCAGGGCCTCAGTTTCCCTACTGCAGAGCTGGCGTGCAGGTGGAAAGCCTGTGGGAAAAGCCCTTATTCAGAGTGTCCTGTCACCTCCAAGTTGCTTTGGGTTCCAGAACGTTCCTGTTCAGATCCACACGGTGCTACTGGTGGCGGCGATGTGGACAGATGGAGGGGGTGGGCGCCGACAAACACAGTGTGGGGCCTGGGTGCTGCCCTGGGGCCGGAGTCTGCCATGGGCCGGGAGGCCGGTGGGGGAGGTGGGAGGCTCATGTACCCAGTGGGGCCTCTGCTGCCTGCTGCCCCACGGCCTCAGGCTGCCCTGCAGTGTGGTCACGTGCTTAGAGCCCCATGTTCCTCGGGAGCTGCTTTGGGGCAGGACATGAGGTGGAGGCCCAGAAGGACAGGGCGACGGGTGAGCGGAGCCGTCTGTGCAGGGTGGTTGCCTCTGCTGGACCTTCGAGGCGGAGTGTCCGTGCCGTGGGAGGGAGAGAACTGCTCCTGCTCAGGGCACTGAGGCCGGGGGGCTCACACGGGGTTGGGGGTCTCTCAGAACCTCTGCCCCTCCACAGGGAGGCTCTGGGAGGTTCCTGCAGCAATCCTGCCCCACCCTGGTAGGCCACGTGCTTTGGGGACCCTATGGCACCCAGGCTGGCCCAGGCTGACAGGCTGAGAGCTCCCAGGAGGTTGGTGACTGCACGGTTGGCATTCAGGTGCTGCTTGGCTGCCCTTCCCCGGGAAGCGGCGGGACCTCCTGGCTCACGCCGGGCCCGTGCTGCTGCTCTCAGCTAGGGTACAAGGAGTTTGGGGAGACAGTCTTATTCCCCCCCAGCCGAGCCCCCAGGAGGAGCTGCATAAATATCGACCAGGCTGGGACCTTCTTCCCGCCTGTTCCCTCCTGCCCACTGGTTGTATGTACATGCAAAGCATGGAAATTCGTTTTTATTTAACTGAGCAATACATCAGAACAGAAGGCGTCATGTTGGGGAACCCTTGAAGTCTGCTCAGGGACAGTGGGGCGGCAAGACAGGCTGGGGTGGGCTGGACACCCAGGGTGGGTCAGGGGGATATGGGGACGGTGAAGAGGAGGAAAGGGGGAGATGCCACCTGTGTGACCCTTGCTCCCCGGTGGTGGCACTGGGGGACTTGAAGAGTAGGGCTTGAGGAGGGAGTGACTGCGTTTGGGGACCGGGGACGGAGGGGGGTTGCCGGCAGTGGTAACAGAGAGAATTGTGCATGCCAAGGTCATGGCCTTGGAGTGGTGGTGGGGGCAGCAGGGCATGTCTGGAGAGGAGCGGCGGGCTCAGGTGCCCCCAGAGGAGACCCCCGCGGCCCTGCCCCTCACAGCTGTGGGTGTGCACATCGGCCAGCTCCAGCTTCCTCCCTCCTGCACCGCCCCCCCACGGCCCCAAATGCCCACTTCTTGGCCAGGGTGGGGCAAGATTGCTGCATCTTCTTGGGCTTATCCGGGGCCACTGCTGTGGGCAGAATGGCTGCCTGTCAATGGAAGGGGCATGTATTTCCATTTCCTCCCTCCCCACTTCTGAGCCCCAGGCAGGAAAACAGAAAGCCCCATCGGGCAAGTGGGTGTTGGCGGGAGTTCCCCTGTGCCCCTCAGGTCGTCTGAGCTCTGGGGAGAGCTCCAGTGCTGCTGGCCGGTGGAGAGATGTCACCGCCCTCAGAACCCAGGTACACAGGCGGCCAGGCCGCTCACAGCGCGGTGTGCCTGGTTGTGGGCTGCCTGCTTCCCGCCTGGGCTGTGCCCACTCCCAGCGCTGGGGCCCGCCCGCGCCCCACCAGCACACCTCTCCGCCCCGCCCCCTTGCTGGCCCCGCCCCGCCCCCTTGCTGGCCCCGCCCCCTGGCTCCTCTAAGTACCCCCACCCTGGTAACCCACCTGGCTGGGCCCCAGCATGGCCTCGGATGGCTCTTACCCCCAGAGGCCGCGCCCCTGCTCCCCTTTCTTCCTGGCGGGGCCCTTCCCCAGCAGGACCCCTCCTTCAGCTGGACTCCGCCTCTGCTGGACCCCCTCTCGGGGCCTCCTGCCCTTCCTGCCCTCCACTAGGCGGCAGGCCCTTTAGCCAGGCTGGATTATCTTCCTCGCTGTTCCCTCCCTCCTCCCCCATCTTGGCCTTGGGCTTTGTTTGCTCACTTGCTGGTGCATTCACCTGCCTCCGTTGACCCCTACTGCTAGGTGGAGGCTGGAAAGGGGAGGGAGACAGGTCGGACCTCCTGGCTCACCTCCCTCCCCCCTCCCCCCGTGTGAAGGCGAGGAGGGGGTTTCTCTGCCTTGGTTGGCAGTGACCCCAAAGACAGCCTCCGCGGCCTAGGCTGGGCCCCCTTCCCCCAGGCCTCTGGTCGCTGGGCAGGGCTCAGCTCTTTCCACCTCGGGCTTCCTGTCGCTCTGCTACTCCCTGAGCCGCAGGTGGTGGTGGGTGTCCCCTCCAGGCCTGTGTCTAGATTCCCACTCCCACATCTGCCCGGTCTGTCCCTTGGTTCCCTCCCCATAACCTGGTTTGTTTCCCTGGAGACTCCTGTTAGCCTCCCTCAGAGCAGCTGGCCCTAACTTAAAGAAGTCCCTGGAATGGGTCAGGCCGGGGCAGAGGAATTGGGCTGATGAGAAATGGGGCCTGGACACGGGGACACATCCCGGCTTCAGGCGAGGGCTGGCACCCGCTCGGGGCAGAGTCCTGGGGACTGTTATCTGCTGCCTCCCAGGTGCCCCCCAGGACCCAGGGACTGTGTGTGGGCTGGAGTCCGGCCCCACTGGTGGACCTGGTGGGGGTGTCTTCTCTGGACAACGCTGTGATCCACACCCGGGGGCCAGGCCCCAGGCTAGGGGCTGGGTGCTTGGTGGGAACGAGACCCCATGTACTCCAGGAATTTACTGTCTGTGGGGGACACTGGTGGACACCTGGCACTGCAGTCTCTGCTGGGCCAGGGGGAGTCCGTGTGACCTTCGGAGGCATCTGAAGGGGATAGGGCAGACGGAGGACTTTGGGTGGCTTCCTGAGGCCAGTGTGCTCCAGCCAAGACCCTGGACAGAGGAGGCCTGGGGCTCAGCCAGGGAGGTGGGCGTGCAAGAAAGGGCAGGTGCGGGGCACGTGGAGTGTTTCCTGTTTCTTTGGAAAAACGGCTCCCGGCCCTGTGAGCCTTGTCAGCAGACAGGTCTGGTCAGGTTTCTGTTTGGGGGGGTCCCTGGGATGCAGTGGGGAGCAGGGGTCCCATGTGTGGGTGTGGGTGCTGCCGCCTGGCTCAGACCGGAGCGGTGTCCTTGGGGAGGTATCTGCTTGCCACGGTCCCTCCTGCTGTGAGAGCTGTCCACCTGCCGTTCCCGGGAGCCGAGGCTTCTTGGGCGATGTCCTTCCTTTTCCTGTGCCCTCTCTGAGGTTGGGAGGGCCAGGGTCAGTTCCCAGGTGGATGGACAATCCGGGCTGTGTTTCTGCAGTCTCAGAGCCCAGAAATGTCCTCATCGCGTTTCCTGACTCTGGTGGGGCGGTGGGCTCATGTGGAGGGTCGGTGGAGCCCCTGACTGTGGGACCTTGGGTGGAGTACTTGCCCCATGCCCGTGTTTCTTCTGGGGGGCTCCGTGGCTTTGTGGGAGCAGGTACATTTTCAGGCGCCGTCCTGTCCCTTGGGCATGGGGCCAGTGCTTGGCACAAGCCTTTGGTGACTCGCGAGTTTTGTGACTCCTTGAACCTGTATTTGGTATTTGGTCTTGGTCAGAGGTTGGAAGAGACGGCCGGGACGCGGGCGGCGGGCAGCCTGTCTGGGCAGAGACAGACCCTGTGTCTCCTGGCTACAGGTGCCGAGGTCCCACTCAGTAGTGCTGGTCAAGGGCGGCCCCTTGTATGGCGCATGTACACACATGTGCACATGGACAGACACGCGAACCCCCCATGTGGACCTACAAACACAGTCGTGCATGCAGGCTTCACGCACACGTCCTCACGGCTGTCCACTTTCACACACAAACGCACCCGCTTGGACACCCTCAGGCCGTGCTGGTGCACACCGCATGTCACCCCTATGTGTTCGCATTACCACGTTCTCGTGTGATGGGTATGTGCGTGGGGCCCTCCTGTCCGTGACCTTGGGTGGCATCAGAGACTACCCAGGAAGTGAGCGAGGCTGGGCTTCCTTGGGTGGGGGGGGCGTAGGGCGAGTGGCCTAGAACATGGGGAGAGTGACAGGGCCAGGCCCCCTGGCCAGCCTGGGTCCCTGCCCCGGAGGCTCCCGTCCTGGGCCCGCCAGCCCCCCGATGCATGGGGCGAGGGCTGGGGCAGGCCGTCCCTTACTGCCATACCTGGGTCCTCCCTGGACCCACCCCTTTTCCCTAGACCCTGGACCCTCTGCTTCTGGGCTGGGGGTGTCAGGATCTGCTTTGATCTTTGGGGTGCTGGGGTCCAGGCTGCCTCCAGGCCTCCCAGGAGGAAGGCACCCAGCTGATGAGGGGGGCTTCATGCTTCCCAGCGCAGTCGGCGCAGGGCCTCTGTGTGTGCACACGTGAGTGTGTGTACGTGTGTGTATGTGTATGTGCGTGTATGACTGAGCACACGTGTAATGCGCACGCACCTTGGTGGCATGTGTATGAGTTTCGTGCACGTGGGTGTGCAGCCTAGTGCGCATGTGCATGTGTTCACACACACGCGTGCATGTGCGTGTGTGGTATTGTTCTGAGGCCTGAGTCCCACTGAGACCTGCAGGGTCTGGATATGTGGGTTTGCTTACTCTCCCCGCCGCATCCAGGATCCACCTTGCCTCAGCCCAGCTTTGTGGCGGGTCTGTGGGCCTAGAGCTTGGGAGCAGGGACAGCAGCAGGGCCATTGGGAGTCTAGGTGTGGAGTTAGGGGGCCTCCCCTTGGTGGGGGGTGGGACTGGGAGGGGAGCCTCACCAGGTAGGAGCAGCCCACGGTGACCACGTGAGCGGTGCAGCTGCGACAGGCCCACGGGGTCCTCATCAAGCTGCTGAGGAATCCCAGGGAAGTGACCTGGGTGGGGGGACAGGACGCCCATGGAGGGACCCTGGTGCAGGCAGATTGGACGCCCACGGGAGGACCCCGGCTCTCCCGGCGCTCCTCTGCCGTCCGGTGCTGACCTGTCCTCGGGAAGCGCTCCCTGCGCAGGCTTCCTGGCGCCTCTGCCCCTGTGAATGTGCGTTCTTCGGGGCGGGGGCCTTGTGCCGTGCTGGCATCTGGGTGAGGGTGTCTGCTCTGGAAGGTTCTGCAGCCCTGGCCATGGCGACCCTGCACCATGGCCTTCTGTGGGGTTGTCAGTGCGTGCTTCTCCAGGGGTCTTTGCCTGGTTTCTCGTGGGAGGGAAGAACTCTCCCATGAGCGCCTTGCCTTCGGGAGGCTGAGGAATCTGGAATCCTCACTCACAGACCGAGCCCAGCTGCACAAAGGACGAGACGCAGAGCACGTTCAAGGATCCATCCATTTGGCCTGAGGGCTTCAAAATATCACTGATTCTTATGTTGCCGCAGCTCTCCACGGGGTCCCCGTGATCTGACGGTGCCCTGGGGGGCCGTGGGCGGGGCTCAGTTCCAAAGTCCGTTGTGTTCAAGCCTCAGACCTGGGCCGTTGCGGGAGAGCTCCTCTGTGGCTAGAGTGAGTGGGGGTCCAAAGGTACAGGAGGACGTCGGAGCATCCCAGGGCTGTGGCCAGGAGGTTGGGGACACAGAGGCCCAGCAGTCCCGTGGTATAGACGGGCCGTGCCTGAGCAGGTGGTGAGCTGGGGCTGAGGTGCCGGAAGGTCCTCACGCCGGGAGCCGCGCTGGTAAAGCCATCGGGCGTCACGGAGGAGATGCCCTGGCAGTCTGCCCAGGTCCACAAGGCAGGGGTCTACTTTGACCCATTCCTGCCCCTCCTGGCAACACAGGAGGGATCCTGAGCAGCTATCCCCACTGCACGTGCCCCCTGCAGCCCGTGTGCCCCACTGACGACCCAGGGCTGGGCCTCTCGGTCAGCATGCAGTGGAGCTGACAGGAGCAGGACTTCCTGCTGAGGCAGCGGAAGACCACACTTTCCAGTCCCGTGGTCCCCGTGCTCTGCAGTCAGGTGGGAGGAGGACAAAAGACGCTGAAATGCTGTGGGCTGCTTTTCCTGCCGCAAGCAGGCACCCTGGTTGACAACTTCTAGGGGTCTGGTCATTCACAGTGATGCTGGTTCCCTGACCAGAGTCCACTTGCCCATGAGCCACGGCCATTACTGCTTCAGACATGTCCGGGTAGTTCCCGGAGGGGTCAGTGTGACGCCTGCAGAGCGAGCGAGCCTGAACAGCCTGGAGCATGCAGAGGCCCAAAGCCCAGCTCATGTTGTGTTGGAGTCGATGGGTGAGTGGGTGTATGTATGGATGGGTGGCCAGAGGGGTGCATGGTTGGATGGGTGGAAGGAAGGATGATGTGGATAGGTGGGTGGGTGGGTGGATGGTGGGTGAGGGGTGGGAGGAGAATGGGTGGATGCATGGGTGTGTGGAGTTCTTCCTGGGGTGTCCTTCACAGCCCATCTAGGGAGGGTGGGGTGCAGGCAAAATTGAGAGTCTCCTCTGTCGTGTAGGCCTGCAAGGGGGCCGAGAGGGAGGGCCTGGGAAGGACAAGGACCTGCCCCCTCGCCCAGCGCTGATTACTGATCCCAGGGCAGTGAGATCTGGTCCACGTATGCACGTGTCTGTGTGCCGTGTCCCCATGCCACTGGTGGCTCTCCCCAGGCTCAGCCTGCTCAAGAAGGCATGTCACTTCCCATGTCAAGCTGCATCGAGGCCTTGCCTCTGTGTGCCTCTGAGGGTCATGGGAAAGCTGGGGTCACTGCCCACCCATCTGACCCCAGATGTGGGGACTGGAAAAAGTCTCGCAGGGTCCCATCCAGACAGCCTGGAGCAGGTGGCAGTGCAGATCTCCCCTTGTCAGTGGCATGGCCGGGCCTGGCCCCTCACTACTGTGTGCCCTTAGTTATTCATTCAACAAACATCAGGGTGCCAGGTTCACAAGAGGCTCCATCCTAGGCTTGGGGGTCCGCCGGCAGGTCCGACAGGCCAAGACCCTCTCAAGGGGCAGACAGGGGGCCAGGAAGGTGGTAGGTGAGTGAACCCTCGTGTGTTGGAAGCTGGTAACAGCTGTTGCAAACAACAGAAGGAAGGAGTACAGAGCTGGCTCCTGGGAAGCACTGTGATGCACAAGGGCTCAGAGTCTGCTGCTCTGAGAAGGTCATGTCTGAGCTGAGCCCCTGCAGGCTGGGCATGAACCCGCATGGTGGGAAGAGGGCCCCTGCCCAGGGAGAGGCTCTGAGCAAGGCAGACCAGGCCAGGAGCAAATGAGGAGGACAGGAGGGTTAGGGCCCATGGTGCTAGAGGCCGGGTGTGTGGGGCGGGTGCATGGGGGCCAGGTGTGTGAGGCAGGTACATGGAGGCCAGGTGTGTGGGGCAGTGCATGGAGGCCAGGTGTGTGGGATGGGTGTGCGGGGTGGGTGCATGGGGGCCAGGTATGGGGGCCAGGTGCGTGGGGCGGGTCTGTGGAGGCCAAGTCTGTGGCACAGGTACATGGAGGCCAGGTGTGTGGGGCAGGTGAGCTGAGGCCAGGTGTGTGGGGCTGCAGTGTGTACACTGGCCCCTTCAGCCCGGGGCTGGCCCCACTTCAGCACTGGTGTGTCTGTGGAGTGGATGCTGGTGGGAGTGGTGAGGACCAGTTCTTGGCCCGAAGCCATGGGGTCATGCGGCTACATGCCATACTCTGGAGGTGTTGGCTGGGGCCTTGCTTCCCGGGACCTTCGCTCCTCCCACACTCCCCGCCAGAGGAGTGCTGAGCAACCAAGGCAGGAGCACAGTGCGTAAAGGACAAAGAGGGGCCTGGCATTCCTGGGGGCAGCATCCCCGGGTGCGACCTGGTGTCCTGAGTCAGGTGTGGGGTCAAGAGCAGTGCGGGTCGCAGTCCTCATGTGGCCGGGGAGCAATGAGGAAGGGCTGGGCCTGGCAGCCCTGAGACCCCCAGAGTTAGCAGCTGGAACAGGTGGGCCTGGGGCGGAGACTAGGTTTCCTCGGAGCAACACGGAGAGGAGGGGGCAACATGGGACGAGGGGTATCTTAGGGCGCGGACCTCCAAAGGCCGAGCTTGGGGCCCCCTTGTCCTGCCAGTGTGAACCGACACGGCGTCTGGGCCACAGCTGCCAGCGGGTGACTCTGGGCACGGTTCTGTTTTGTTACCCTCATCATGGCCGATGGTGAAACCTCTCTGTGGCCCATTGGGCGGTGGCTGTGCCTGACCACGGGGGTAGGGGTGAGTGAAGAAGGAAGGGGAGGGCAGATGGGCAGCAGGCACTCAGCAACCAGCCGCTGGGCCTCAGTTTCCCTGGGTGGATCATCATGGTGGGAGGAGAGGGAAGGAGTGATGCGGGTGTGTGTAGAGAAGTGACCCTGTCTGCCCTCACTCTCCTGGCCGCTTCTCCCTTGACCCCACGGTCTGCCCGGTGGCCTGTGTCCTAGCTCTGTTCCACCTCCCTGGGGACACCACATTTCTGCACTCACAGTCCTGGCCGGCTGAGGCCTTCCTTTCTGGAAAAGCCCTGTTTGCTGGGGGGGAGGCAGGGCTGGTGGCATCTGGCCCTGTGCGGCACTCTCCGCGGTGCTGACCCCTCCGCGTGGAGGCTGGGGGGCATCTCAGGATGGTTGGTGCCGGGTCCCAGGGGGTGTCCTGTGTCTCTCTGGTTCCCTTGCCTTCCAAAGATTCCTTTGAGGCCGGCCGGGGGCACGCAGAGCCAGACCAATCATGTGTCGACCGGGAAGAGCCGTGTGCTCTGTGTGGTGATGCAGGACTGTTTGGATGTTTGGAAAAGTGCCTATGATGGTGCTTGTGGGCGTCTTAACCACGTGCAGTGTGCATTTAAATATTGACTCTGCAGGGACGCCCTCCATCCTTTCGTGCGCTCCGGGCGTCCTGCCGCCTGCGACAAGTGGCTTCGTGAACAGTGTGCACCGATGACCCATCCGCAGACAGAGCCGATGGCCTGAGGGGACACTGCCCTGGTTACCGGGACATGGCATGGGCCCTGGGACGGCCATGCTGGCCCCCCGCCCCCACCACCCCGGGCCTGCTGAGGGGCTGGTACAGGCACCGCAGAAGCAGGTCCCCCCAGCCCGGCACCTGCTTCAGGCGAGGAGTGCTCCCACGAGGGTGGAACAGCGGGTTTAGAGGGACATAGGAGGACAGCTGGGTCACACGGAGATGGTCAGGTCATAGGGAGGGGAGCTGGTCACATGGGGGAGACGGGCTCACCGTGGTTATAGGACTCGGGTGGCTCCTGGAGCCTCACAGGGACAGCAGTTTTCCAACTGTGTGGTGTGGGCAGGACACTGTCCTGGTGGTATGTTCCTGCGTCCTTTGAGACCTGAGCTCAGCAGGCATATGTGAGCCTGGGGTCCCCGCGTGCTGGCAGACTCTCCCGTGTTTCCGGGGAGGACAGTTCTGTGCAAGGCCCTGGGGATTCTCATCCCTGGCTTTCTCCTGTCCTTGTCACCTTTTTGAACAGCTCTGCTCTTTGCAATTGTGGCCTCCCAAGGGACATGTCACTGAGGCTGTCACACTCCCCAGTCCTCTGTGCCAGTCTGCCTGCTGAGTCTGTGTCCCCCACCTGCTCCTGGCTCCAGCCTCTGGCCTCACCAGGTGCTGCGGGTCTCCGTCCACATGGCCTCGGGGTCTGCCCTCCCTTGTCCTGCTGCTTGTCCTGGGCAGGTCCCTCTGGCCAGAGACCGCTGCCCACCTGTCTCTGTGTTTGTTTCGTCCCACGTAATCGTGTGCGAGTCACAGTGCTTGGTGGAGAGCAGCAGGGACGCCCGGGCCCTGTAGGAAGTGTGTGCGTCCCATCAGATGTCGAAATCCGTGCTCTTCACGGAGACTGAGGACAGTGGCTTGTGCGATGCTCATACACATGGCAGCCCCTTGGGGAAGTGGGTGCGGAGCCTGGGTTGGTGCCATGGCCCTACTGGTCCTGGGCCCGAGACTGGTGGGACAGACCAGCAGAGGAGGTTGGGTGGGGAAGTGGGGTCTGATCCTCCCTGGGTCTGCCATAACCTGCGGTGTGGCCACTGTGGGCTTCCGGGTGGTCTGGACTGGCCGTGAGTTAAGGTTCCTGAAAGCCGACATCCTGCTGGGCCCCCTTCCTGGTCCAGCAGGTGTGAGCCTCCGAGTCTGGGCTGTGGCCAGTGCCCCAGGTGGGTCTTTCTCGCTGCCCCTTCCTTGATTCTCATCCTTGGAACAGAGTGGGAGTCCAGGGGTGCGGGCCGAGCAGGGGGCTCCGGACGCTGGGTTCCCTGGATGGTCACTCATCCCGACGGCTCACTTCGTGCTCCCGTGTGATGTGGTCCTTTCTTTTGCTTCCGATCTGCTTCCCTACACTTCCCCATTTGCGAGCATCTGATCTCTCCTGGTGTCATGTTTTCTCGGATGCTGTCCTGGGGTGGCTGTCGTGTGCAGCCCAGCGGCCTGAATGGCAGACGTCTGTCCCTCTCAAGCTGGACGTGCGGAATCCCAGAGTGTCCTCCCTGGGTCCTCCCAGGCTCGTTCCTGCGTGCACGGCTGTGTCCTGGTCTCTTCGTGTTAGGAGGACACCAGTCACATGGGCCTCCCCAGTGACCTTGTTTTAACATAATGGCCCCTTGGAAGACCTTATGTCCAAATGCAGCCACGCTCTGGGGCGCTGGGGGGACACTCCCTGCATGCTGTTCTGCTCTATGACCACAGGAAGCGGCTGTGCATGGTGGGTCCCGCCGGCACACCCACCACCCTGGGCCGCATGGTCATCACACGGGAGGCTGGGCGGAGGGTGTGGGAGCCGCTGCCCAGCTAGCGCCCCACGTGCTCGTGTTCTCCCCTTCCAGCTCGGTGCCAACGCCCTGCTCTTCCTCAGCGTGAACATGTACGGGGTGTTTGTGCGGATCCTGGCCGAACGCTCCCAAAGGAAAGCCTTCCTGCAGGCCCGGAACTGCATCGAGGACCGGCTCAGGCTGGAGGACGAGAACGAGAAGCAGGTCAGTACAGCAGGGCTGCGGGCTACAGGGACGCTGGGCGTGGGGGCGTGGGCTGGGGGCACGGGGGGA